>JARWLF010000365.1:0-17440 GCA_029853055.1 Scenedesmus sp. KT-U
CAGGACCCAATGATGACGATGCAGCAGACTACAGCAGCAGTGCAACTGAGAGTGATGACGAGATAGATGTAGCTGAGCTGCAGCACTTGGTGGGCAGTGCTGCTGCTGGTCCAGGGACACCTTTCAGTGACATCATCAACATGATGTTGACACCAGAGCTGAAAGGCACCCCGAGCTTCACACCTGCAGGGGCCAGGGCAGCAGCACAGCATGCTGAAGATGATATGGGACCCAGGGTGCTGTTTGCAGATGAGTGAATGCTTCTCAAGTAAGACGCTGCAAATGGCAAGCGGAGCTACAGGGATGAGCATAATCATCGTTGATTCTTTAATTGCTTGTGCAATGTTTGTCTTAAGTGATGTAGTTCTCAGAACACTTAGCAAGTGAGCCGTTTGGATGATCTAAAAACGTTTGCATATCATCGTGATTGGTCTGCAGTCAGGACAGCAATGGTGTTTGTGTGCATGCATGTGAAGCAATTGGTGCGCTCTGTGCCTGGTATTGCTGATGTTGCTGATGTCCTGAAGGTCGGCTTGCAGCATCACATACGTACAATAGGCGCCATCAACATGAAATGATTGACGATGAGTTCGACTCAATCAGATTGAATGTAACATAACTGCTACACTGTCTATGCTCAAAGTCTTTCACCAAAGAACACATGGGCCAAATCTACGGGTGGAGGCGCATTGCAGCGCTTTAGCTTGTTCAAGAAGAACATGTGTTGGTATGCATATTGACAGCTCGGTGATGACTCTGTATATATGCAGCCATAGGTGCTAGCCTGGCTGACATCATCAATAAGTGTCATGAAGGTATAAAGCAAGCAACCGGCGGCATGCACCCCCGTCTTACTTTGTGGGAAAGCTGTTGCCAACAAGCCCCGGGACAGACCCACTTCTTGAAACAGCAAGTAAGCTGTACAATAGCTTCTCAGCAGACGCCCTCGCATTCAGATGGTCGTCCATCAGTGGCCACATAGTATCGTGAACTCTGGACAGCACAAAGTTGTGTCTCCAGTCTTCAACTCACATGTTGTATCACAAGTCAGACACTAGATAATGCAGGGTTGCACCAGATGTAAACAGGATGCAGCTGTCAAAACAACATGTGTACAGATCAGCACACCATAGCCAGGGGTGCTGAAAATGCGGGTAGACTGGCCATGGTGTCTGCTTCTGATTTCTTCACTTGCTGAATGGGGCTCCTGTCTTGAAACAGCACATCTACAGTGCTTACACCACTGCTGCTGCTGTTGGTGCACTTGGTCCTGGTAGCTTTCTGGGGCTGCTGAGAGCCAGAAACTTGATGAAGCCTCTCCTTGGCTATCTGCTGCTTCGACTGCCGAGACTTCCGAGATGGCATGGACTGCCGCTGCTGCTGCTGAAGGTGGTGGTTGCGTTGTCGCTGCTGCTGTGTCCACGGTTGTATGCTCGCCTCATGCAGCTGCTTATGACTGTGTGTCAGTCCAGAGCCGAGTGCTGAATGCTGCATGCTTTCCGGCTGCTGCTGCTGTCTCAAATGTGCTTGTAACAATGCTACTACTGTTTTGTGCCCTGCCTGCTGTGCTTCCTGGAGGGGTGTTGTGTTGGTCAGATAGTGTCTAATGTGTTTTATGCGGGGCTGAGCAAGCAACATACGGATGACATCAACGTGACCATTCCTGCAGTGGAGCAAGGAACAACAACAAAGGTACAAACTTAGTACTTCAGTCACCCTCCGCAAGCGCATATCTGCTGTGGCTGCAAGACCCTCTCCGGGTTCTATGCAGCAACACAACAGCAGCATGTCCACCTGTCCACATGACGCAGCTGCATCAAGAGACCAGGCATCTGAACTACCTGACAAGCAATGTTATCTGCAACCACGATCTTTCAGCAGATCCAACTAGTTGATTTAGCTCCTCTCACCTGTTGGCCACCCACAGAGCTGTCCTGCCCTCCTTGTCTGCCCTGTTGACTCTGGCACCTGCTTTCAGCAGCAGCTGTACACACTCACACCACCCACCCTCAGCAGCTAGCAGCAGGGCATGTTCCCCTGCACCTAGGTCCGAGTTATGATAATCAGCGTCCACAAACCCCTCATGTAGCAGCAGCTTCACGGACTCTGAGCTCCCACAGCTGGCAGCCAGCAGCAGTGCATTGGCACCAGAGTGATTGACTGCAAAGGGGTCGGCACCAGCAGCAAGCAACACCTGGGGCAGCAGAAGGTACGAAGGTTGAACAGCACAGATGAGCCTGAGTTTGAGGGCGTGGATTGCCTCACAGTGCACACAAGCCCTGGAGCGACCGCCTAGTGCTCAAGTCACGATGATGCACAACAGATACAAGTTGCCAGATGTGGGCCAGCAGCTGGTGTACTGCAATTGTCACAGGTGGTGGTGTTAGCTTAGAGGCCTCACAAGCATGATATGTGTAGCACTGTTGTCAAGGATGAGCAACCTGTCTCTCTGCGTACCTTGATGACTTGATGATGTCCGTTTCTAGCCGCCAGCATGACAGCTGAGAGGCCTTCATTGTCATAGACATACGGATCAGCCCCGAGCTGTTCCAGCAGAAACTGACAACAAGCTGCCTGTCCTGCTTCAGCAGCTGCATGCAAAGCTGTGCGTCCTAGGGGAGCAACTTGCTGGTTGACATCTGCATTTTGCTGCTGTGCCAGCTGTGCGAGCTGCGGTGAATCACAAGGCAGGAACATCAGTGCTACAAGTGAGCAGTCAGAGGCTCCAAGCTCAAGTGTGCATGCATGAGGGAGGTATTCAAAGACACTTGACCAAGGCAGATGATATAGCAAGAACGGATGGCAGCTTGTCAAGGTGTGAAAGACTTTGAACTGTGGTACCTGTGTTATACCTCCGGCAGCTGCTGCCTGTATCAACTGCAGACCAATTGGGGCGATGGACTGCTCTTTCACAGCCTGCTGGAATACTCGCTTCGAGCTTGGAGAACCTGTACACACCGAGCGATCAGTGAAACCGAAACTCACAACTCACCAAATTGAATGCAGCAGTACAGCTTACCAGCGGAGTTTTTCCGTGACCTCTTGCGTTGCCCCAGGTCTTCCGGTTGGGCTTGCGCGCGACGCTTGTGTTGCCTGCAGTGAACAATAAACAGTCACGAGCTTTCAATCAAAAGCAGCGGTACTCACACGAGCGCGCCAATAACCAGCACGCACTGCATCCATGTGTACCCTGCTAATGATAAGCCGCGTTATTCAGCAATTTCCAGGTTTTATTATCGTCTGAATAGCGTAGCATACAAGTCCTAGACACCGCAAGCACTGCTGCCTTTCCCGGCGCTGCTGCTGTCCCCAGATGCTGATCAGATGCACCAAGTATGTGCTGAGTGCAGTCAAAACAGACAGCAACAACAGTTCATTGATCTATATGACATTACACTCGCATGTTGGCTCTCTGGCACGCAGACAAACGTACAGTGCAGTGGTGGTGGTGGTGGTTTGTCTCTCAACCACTGCAGAAAAACCGTACATTGCAGCTTGCAAGCGTATATAACACACTAAAAAGCTATAAACACCTGTAAGGGCTCATACTGCATATGCTGTGCTCCAGGTGTGCTTGGAGGGCCGCTCTCAGTCTGCTTCCATGGTGAAATCCCAAGTGTCCCACACTCCACATAGCAGCATATGCGTTGCTCCTGCTTCTGCAGACCTTCAAAGCCACTTGTTGCATAGCTCTGGGTGCATCCGCCGTGTCCATCAAGCGAGGTAGGGGGCCAAAGGCAAAGAGAAGGACCAGGAGCAAAGGGCCGACGACTGTGCTACCACACTTATGTCTCGCCTATATACTGGGAATTGAAAGATATTCGCAGACTACAGGAGGTCGATATGGGCTGCTGTTTCAGTGCGTCTATAGTTTGCTGCACTGACAGAACAGCGATAACATAGTCCCAGCACGAGCGAACATCGGCCAGCGCTGCAATGGGTTTACAAGTCACGAGTGTTGGTGAATTCCTAATAAGTCACTGAATGCCGTTTCGCTCAGCCCGAGAGTCAGTGACCCTCGGTCCAGGGTTGCTGTTACCGCCCACACCAGAGTAGTGCAGTGCAACAGGCAAGTGTATCTCTACATGTCAGGAATATTGACCTTCCAATGCCGCTTCTCGACGACTCTGCATCAGAGCCTCTTCGTCCTCTGGACCTGTGCTGTGGCTGATACTGTCTTGGCTGCTGCTCTCCAGCGACTGACCGAAGCCTTCATCCTCCTCGGTAGCATCCCGCACCTCAACCTGCGATCCTGCTTCCCACCTTGCTGCGCTTGCCTGACTGCCTGACCACCAAGGCTGTCTGTCTGGCTCCAGGCCAGGCTCATGATACCTGCCAGTCACCCTATCATAGACAAGCACAGTATCACCCCTCGAGCCACTGGTCTTGTTTCGAACCTTCTCTACGAACACCTGCACCTCGAACTCGCTCTTGTGCTCCACTGCACTGTCTCCATCAGGACTTGAACCTGCATCTGCTGTTTGTCTGCTGTCAGCTGAACCTGCCTTCTTCCCACTTGATTGCTTAGCAGCCTTGGCAGCTTTCTGCTGCAGCTCCTTCATTCTGCTCCAGTTTCTGTGTACTACTATTCCGTTGTCTGTCTTATTCATGAAGTTAGCACCCCCAGAGATGTCCTGCAGCCCTGGTCGCTGGCCCTGCCACATTGCTCCAAATTGCCGGGGGTGTGCCACCAACCAGCAGTGGACCTGGTTTTCACGAGCAAAGCGACGCAGCTGAGCCATTACTTCATTCACATGCTCATGCTCCCTTAGGTTTGCAGATGAGCGGGTGGGGTCGAGCTCATTGAACGGGTCCACGATGAGCCCGTTGATGCCGTAACTGCAGGACACAAGCACAGGAGTTAGCAACAGACAGCAGTGTCAGGTGAGCAATCTCCAGTTTGGCAAATTGGTAGACAATTGCACTTAGGGTGCGAGGAGACTGATGAGCAGCTGCTAGGTCATGTGAAACCCGATGAATGCGCTTGTTATAGTACAAATATGTCACAAATGTAGGTGTAAGCTGCATCAAGGTGAGGCGCTTGATGGGCGGCCTTGGCTGAGCACTGAACGGTGAACACAACCATGGGTCCTGCATGCTGTGGCTCATAAATTTAGCCAGCTGGATACACTCCGGAGCTACTTGAGATCCAAAGCAATGAACAATACTGTCCTGTCAACTGTCCGGGTGCGTGACTCACTGTATCTTTGCCGCCTTTGCTGTCTCCAGCACCCACTTCATGCTGGGCATCTTGTCCTCACCACTGGCAATCACAACAAAGTGCTGGCGGAGAAAGTCGTAGGCGTTATCAAGCTCCTGCAACAGCATAAAACATGGGTCGGTGGCCTTAAGTCCTTGGACCGGAGAGGGTGTGAGTCCCTTGGATTGTATTGTATTATAATATTGTTTGTATGGGCAAGCACCACAAAATGCACAAGATGCACCATAAGCAGCTGTATTATGCTGGCGGTTGTTGTAGCAGCTCTTCTGGATGCATCATAAACAGCACACAGCTGTGGACATACAACACAAGTAGCTCACAACCTGCACTGTGCAGGTACATACCTATCCAGACAACATGACAATAAGCAAGTGAACATCAGCCACTCCCCTCTGCCCAGCCACACTCAGCCGCCTACCTTTGCACTCATCCTCGGCACATTGTCAGCATAAGCCGCCATCAACATAGGCTTGCCAACTATCTTCTCCAGCAGCTGTCTAGCGTGGTCTCTTGGTCGCTTCTCCATGCTGCACACTGCAAAGACCCAGTCATGGTGTCTGGCCAGGTTGACAGCCAGGGCGTCCAGCCACTCACTCTTCCCGCTGTTGGGCACACCAGTCACAAGTGTGACCTCACCAGGGGCAACCTGGGGATCACGACGAACAACAAGAAACAAATGGGTGATGAGGCTGCAGGCAGCGGAGCAGCATACATCAGGCAGTCTGAGCATCTGCAAGGACATGACTCATTGATGACTTGCACATGGGATGAACCTGACACATATGTCACCCAAGTAAAGAGCATACTGCTGTACCTTATAGTAACTGTCCAATGAAGGCCACCCCGTGCTGACTGCCAGATTGTCCAGATTAGGAGTCTGGTAGTACGTAAGCAGATCAAGAGCATGTTCACTAAAGCGCTCAAGACCAGCAATAGGCCAGATGTATGCATCACTTATACACTGCAGGACTGCTTCAGGGCCCATGAGTCTGTTCACCAGCATGAAGTCCCAGTTGTTGACAGCAGCTTCTTGCAGCTGCTGGTGAAGCTTACTTGAACCCGGCCGATAATATCGTATAGAACCATCCTGCTGCCATGCTGCAGCATCATTGAGATCCACAGCAGCAGTACTGTCATCTGCATTTCTACTCTGCACCAACCCAGCTGACTGGTCAACAGAGTCATCTGCAGGCTGTGCTGCTGTCATACCCTCTGCCTCTGTGATGGGGGATGTTGTCTGCGGCCAACATACCCGCCTACACAGCACTTCGCCCAACAAGCTCGCCAGCTCAGCACCAACAGCATCCCCAACAGGCCCGCTGTCGACTGCTATTACTGCATACTTGGCTGAAGGAAACATCAACTCAAGGCCGAGCTTCTGCTCCTGTGTCACACTAGTAACCACAAGTCCCTCCTGCAATGGACCTGAGCCACTGCTGCTAACTCTCTGCTTCTTAATGCCGCCCATGTCGTATTCATCCCTCAGCCGCTTGAGCTCAGCAGCCATGCCCTGCAGCCGCAACCTGTGATCCTCCATCCGGGCAGGACCACGGTGCGTCCGCTGCTGCTGTTGCTGTCGATGAACAGCAAACTGCAGAAGCGGTGGCCATTCATGCTGCTCTTGTTGCTGGTGGGGGTGCTGCAGGTGGTGTAGTTGCTGCAGTGTCCGCTGTCCTGCTTGCTGCTGTGGGTGCGGCCGAGTCATGTGATCCTGGATCACCATTGGCCACTGATGCGGCACTGCTATGACCTGGATGTCTGCAGCTGATGGGGACTGCTGCAGGGTGTCTGTCAGCAGTATGGCATCCAGTTCATGACTGACAAACACCAGGGTGCTGGCTGCCTGTAGTCACGCAGCAGAACAACAGCAACAAGTACGGCTTGGTGTCCATGTCTCAACCCATCCTGTTGCTGCTTTTCTGTCTGCATGCTTGCTCCCCTATTATCGAAACCTTGCTATTGTATGAAATTGACTAAGTATTGATTGCTAAGGTGCTACTGAACAGGTTCAAATGCTTCTGCAGGAATACATACATCCAGGTACCATGAAGTAGTGTGGTGCTCTCTGACCCCCCACGAAGCATCCTGCTGCATGCATATGATGCAAAACGCCCTGATCACCTGTACTGCTGCCTCATCCCTCATATACAAGGCATTTTTTGCCTCCGCAAGCCAGCTGGCTACCAGTTGTCCCTCTGACAGCTGAAGGTAGCGACATTCAACAAGCTTGCCTGACTTGTAGTACGGCAGGGCAACAACCTCGACCTGAATCATAAGGCAACCAAGCATGCAGGCAGCTTGCCACTGGAACTACGTACAAGAGTAGATACAGTCCAGGTTTTTATCAAGGAGTAGAATAGTACTGCAAGGGATAGTCTGGGCAGTTGACTTCAAGGCAGCATGGTATGAGATGCTTTGTGCTTTACGAAGGTGCTCAACCGGACTCCCTGCACAGTCAGAGACGCGTAAAGCATCCCGTATGACCAATGCCAACAAGAGTGATCATCAGTAGGCTCGTACCTGGCCCCTGTCTGGTGTTGGATGATTCACAACAGCCATGCCTGCCTGCCATGACTCCAAGGCATGCTGAGAGATGCCCAAATCACCCAACCAGCTTACTGCTGCAGCTGACAATGGCTCACTAGGACCCACTATGACTGAGGGCTTGTTGCTTCTTATGAATCTGTTGCGCAGCTGTATGTCAGGCTCACGATACTGCGTTTGCTGTACTGCTGATACTGCTGCATCTCGCGCTGTAGCTACCAGCGGTACAGCTGTGTCTGCTGGTGCTGCTGCCTGAGGTTCAGTGTTTGCCTGAGTGCCTACGTGAAGTTTGGTAACACACAATCAGAACAGTTGATTTGAAACTGTGCTGTCTGACACATGGACTACTATGTCTTGAGTTGACAGGAGACCTGAAAAAGCAGTCAGAGCCTTGAGCAACACCTGAGCGCCATGTCCTCAGTCGATGCACACACTGATGCGCTGATGGCCTGTTGCAGAAGGCTGAACTCTGCAAGTTGGTATCTTTTGACTGTACCTTGCAATTGCCGCTTTTCTTTAGGTGCCTTGTTGCGTTTTGCTCGCGCTTGTTCTGCTTCATCCATAGCTGCTTGTGATGCTGAACTAGACCGCCTGGGTCGAGGTTTCTTGGCTGGTTGAGCTGCTGCTTGCTGAAAGATATCCACAAACGATTGTCGGCCATTTTCACTGCCATGCAGGCTACTTGGTCGCTGGTCTTGTTCCGCTACTGGCTGCCGTACATTGCCGCCTTGCTGATGAGCTGCTGGCTCAGAGGCACCATTCAGAACAGACCATTCTTCTGTCTTCGTTTGGCTTGGCTCACGTCTGGGAGGCCCTGGTCTGGAAGTTGATCCGTATGGTTGGTTACCGTCCCCTGACTGCTGCTCAGAAAGCGCAGGTCCCGCTAATGTGGACTTGGGCCTTGGCTTGTCTGCTGCACCCGCACCATTTACACTTGCCATTGCTGTCACTAGCGACCGGCCTCGACTCATAGTGCGGTCCACGTGAAAGCTTGATGGTGCTAGCCACCTGCAGAGGACGCCATGAGTTGATACAAAGTGCATGCGGGTGCGCCTATGCAAGACTGCTGGGTATGCAGTGCACTCACCTAAGGGTTGGCAAGCTTGTATATGCCACATGCAACGCTGCACCAGGCCCTTGGACAGGCAGAGAGTGGTTCATCACGTCTCTACAGACCTCACGTATGGCACTCAGCAGCAACCTGTACATGCCGATGCACCACCCTGTTGTGTGCTCTGGGTTTCGAGGCCATCCCCTAGTATCCTGGCCTTTCCCGTTCGTGCATGGACGGTTGCTCGTTATCACTTGTACACATCATCAAACTGTATCGGATGCACCCCAAGTCAGTGAGCGCTCTTCGAGACAAACCAGGCACATGGCGGTATTCTGTCTCTTTCTGTCCCAGCGATGTTTCCTTGACAGAAAGAGCAGTCCAAGCCGATCATTGGTTATCGCGGCCCGCGTATCCTCGATGCAGTGACCGGCAAGTATTGCGCGCCATAATGAAGTAGCGCACCACCTTGACATCAGTGCGGAAGCGTTGTGAGTTTCATCACGTATCGTTGATGCAAGCTTCGCAGCAACAAACAGATCGCTTTACTGTAGCTATTTATCAAATGGCAACAGGAC
Source organism: Scenedesmus sp. KT-U (assembly GCA_029853055.1). NCBI lineage: Eukaryota > Viridiplantae > Chlorophyta > Chlorophyceae > Sphaeropleales > Scenedesmaceae > Scenedesmus > Scenedesmus sp. KT-U. The sequence goes on from JARWLF010000365.1 coordinate 9,395, forward strand.
GAGGGCTTTGTTCATTGCGCCTGCGGTTGATTGTGGGTTGAACTTGCTGTAATATTTCCCACGGCACCACTCCATCATCGGCACATCGCACTTGTTGAGACGATGATCATACAAAGCAACACTAACTGAGGAGCTGGCATGCTGTTGAGCGTCTGAACATTTGGGCAGCTCCTTTAAAATGATTATGTGCAGCTTTGCTCAGAGGTCTGCAGCATGTCCACACTACTGCAGATACATTATATGCAACTATGCCATGGTTCGACCGTTGAAAAGACTCTGTGATAGTCATCAAGCAACTGCATGCAGCCTTCCTCGACAGCTTCAGCAGTATTTGCACAACAGTCGTCACCTGCGCATCCTGCCAGCAGCTGTTGATGATGGAGCAGACACCACAGCGGCAATCTCAGGGGCTGCAGGTTGTATTGATGCACAACCCAGCAGACGAAGATCGCGCCGACGCACAGCAACAGCCAGTGGCAGCATGTCAGAGCGTGTAGAAACTGTGCAGCAAAAGCGGCGACAAGTTCACCAGCCACATGAAGAGGTCCAACCGCCGCCAGACAAGCAGCAACCAAGCAGAAGGCGCACCCGCCGAACTAGCCGAGCGACAAGCAGCAGAGATGCTCAGGACACAGCTGATTCATTGCAGCAAACACGCGGTGGCAGGAAGCTGGGTCTTGGCGTGCTGTTGCTGCAGCAGGCACGGCAATCAGCTGCTGTTCCGCTTCAGCAACCAGCAGGTCCTGCTTTGTGGTCAGCAACAACAGCACAGCAGCAGGCACCACCCTTTGTATCACACTTGAGTCCCTTTTGGCTGTTACACCAAGCACCACCACACGGCGCTCAGCCTCAGTGGCAACACAGTAGCCGCTGGCACACTGCCAACAGCGTAGCAACACCCCAGGTGGGATCTTCGGCTGTGCCATACAGTGCTTTGCCAGCATCTGCACCATCCACACCGGGCACCATGCGAACATCGCACAAACCAATGCAGTCAAATGATCAAGATGACCTGGACTGGCAGCAGCAACAAGACAGCAGGCTCCTGCAGCTTGTTGAGTTGTTGGCTGACAGATGCATAGAACTGCCAGAGCTGCGAGGCGGTCAGCAGCGCACACAATGTCCTGAGTGTGACAATGGCAGCCAGAATGAGGACTGTTTCGCAGTGAAGGTGGATCCAGACATTGGTAGTGCAGTGTGGCAGTGTCATCGAGCTTCATGTGGCTTCAAAGGGGGTGTTAAGTTACATCAGCACAGTTCTCAGCATCATGGTGAAGCATACAGAGACCCTGTGACCGGGCGTAGAAGCCACAGCATCAGTAGTAGCAATAACAGTGTTACTGGAAGTGGCTGGTTGCAAGACAAAGTGAGTGTTCCTGCTGAGTTGGCCAAGTGCAGCAGGGTTGTCTCCTGCAAGACTGTGTGGCACTGGTACATACTGTTACCTGATCAAGCAGTTAAAAGCGTTTGTGGCACAGCTGTCAAAGGGCCTCAAGTAACAGACATGTTGCAAAAATATGCTTGATAGCTCATCATAAGCCCTTGACAGCAAGCAAACTATCAGTCACGCTACACCACTGGTCTAAGCCCAGCATACCTGCTTATCCTGCACCCTGTATGTTGCAGATCTCCACAGCTGCTCTTCCCTACCCCAACCAGCTGCTTCCCTTGGACAACAACCTCCTGCAGTGGTTCAAAGAACGTGGCATCAGTCAGGCAACACTTCTACGCAACAGGGTGGCCATGCAGATGAGATACTGCAGAGCCCTGGGTGGCGCAGTGGTCCCTCAGATAGCTTTCCCCTTCTATCAGAATGGTGTGATGGTGAATGTCAAGTATCGTGCACTGCCCAAGCACTTCTGTCAAGTCAAGAATGGTCAACAGGTGTTTTATGGACTTGATGACGTCAAGGTGGGTAATGATGACAAAGCAGGTCCAAAAGTCACTCAGAGATATCTGATGCACAGCTTGCCAATCAGTGTAGACTGCAGCAGCTTAGTCAAAGATGAACAAGGGTAGTCCTGCAGCCTTTACTGCCAGCTGCAAAAATAATGCTGATGATGATGATAATAGAACTGGTGTGTCGTACTTGCACTCGTTAATCATATATCACTGTCATCAAGTATGTGTGCGGCTGGTGTCTGTATGCAGGGTGCATCACATGTGATCATAGTTGAGGGTGAGATGGACAAGCTGGCCATCGAGGAGGCTACGGGCGTAACAGCAGTCCTCAGTATACCATCAGGAGCAGCACCTTACACACCACAACAGCTGCAGGACTTGCTTCAAAGCCAGCAGGAGCCGATGAAGCCACAACGGCAACATACGCACAACATTAGCAGCAACAGCACACTGTCGTTGGACAGGAAGTTTGCATATGTGCATAGAGCTGCAGATCTGCTTAGGACCGTTGAACAGATCACCATAGCAGTGGATGGTGACGCTGCTGGCTTCTTCACTGCCTGTGAGCTGGCTCGACGGCTCGGCCCTGATCGCTGTATGTACCTGCCCTGGCCTGCAGCAGTGCTGTGGGGCAAGGACGCTTTGCAGCATGTGGCTCACATCGCCCAGCAACAGTTTGGCGTGGTAGTAGATACAGCTGCTGGGAGCGGTTGTAAGGACGCCAATGACATGTTGATGGTGTATGGTGGTCAATTCCTCAAGCTGTATTTGGAAAATGCAGCCACGCCCTTCACCAATGTGCTACAGCATGTTCAGGGGAAGGCCGTAGGTGTCAACAGCACACAACAGCACTTGTCACAGGCAGTTCCTGTCAGCACTAGTGTGCCTGCTTGGTGATGGATGTTTGTGCTAGCAAGCTTACTTTGAGGCCTATAAGGTAAAGGCACAGAATTGCAAGTTGCTGGGATGCCATCAGTGAGTATCTGCTCGAAACCAGAGACTTGGCAGTTGCAAGCATCGTATGCTGCATGTGTCATATGCCTCCTAGTCAGGCAGTATCTGGAGTGTCTGCAATCATGGCAGAGGATGCCTGAGCGGTTGCAATGTCATGTGTCCTGACCATGTTTGCAGGACAGTTGTCAGGTGTTCTTTTGCATGAGTGTGATCATCTCGATGCTGCAGCTGGCACAGTCCCATCGGGTTACTTGCCCAGCTCTGCAGCTGCATGTATATGCAGAGCGTGTATATGCACTGTTGTATGTCAATTTGAGTCAGAACTTGTATATCATACCGTCCACATACTCATCATGTGGACACATACTCAATATGTCACACGGTGTTGTATTTGCAGGGAAGTATTTTGACTTGTTGTTTTGGATGAATAGCACAGCCCTAGTAATACGACGTTGCAACACAGTCATTTTCGGGCTTGAAGGCACTATTGCGTATATGCCACCTCTGCTATCAGCGCCAAGATGCTGCAGTATGGACTGACAGCTGTCAGTTGTCGATGACTATGCCACAATTCTGCAATTCCGTCACAGTCCATATCAGTCACAAACCCATACCGCAAGGCCCTACTGCACCTGCTGCTGCAGGACATACACTCATTCATAGACACTATTGAACGGATTGCAGGGCATGCAGGACTGCAAGCATGTCTGTACAGCTTAATGAGCTTCAACATGCAACAACCTTCACTCTCAAAATGCAAACTCTCCCTATAACACAAGCACTTACATCAACAGGATACACAATCACTGCGATGCTCTCACCGTAAACGCACAGATGATGCAACCAAAACATTGTCATGCACAGCAGACCCAATGCAGACTGAAGGACACCCAAGCACACACAACAACACTCTCAGCACACAATAGAACACCCGTCACACTCAGACAGATCTGTCACTGCAACTCCAATGAATCAGCTGTTTAACCAGTGGTGTAGGACTCCTTATCAAGGTTGATGACAGTGCTCTTGATCTTACTCATCATTGCCAGGCTGTTCTTGATACCCTGGCTACCGATCCCACTATCCCTGAAGCCCTGGAACGGGAAATGATCTGGCCCTCGTGCCGGTGCTGCATTGACTTGCACAGTACCCGTCTGCATGGCATCACTAATACGAATAGCTTGGTTAACATCCCTGGTGAACACACAGCCTTGTAGACCCAGGTTACTGTTGTTGCAATGCTGCACAGCCTGATCGACATCAGCCACTCTAAGGATGGGGAGCACGGGACCAAATGGCTCCTCCCATGCTATACGCATGTCAGGAGTCACGTTGTCCAGCAGCACTGGCCACAGCAGGTTGCCTTCCCTCTTCCACTCTGTAAGGAATGTTGCACCCTTGGCCTTGGCATCTTCTACCAAGCCTTGAATGAAGTTGGCGCTGCCTTCGCTGACTACTGCTGTAATGTCTGCATTGTCTTCTGGACGGCCAACTTTGAGCTTCTGCACACCTGCTAGAACCTTCTTCACCAGCTCATCTGCGATATCCTGCATCACCAAAACTACTTTGACAGCTGTGCATCGCTGTCCGCTGTAGCTGAACCCGCCCTTAACTATGTGAGAGGCTGCTAAGTCGAGGTCTGCATCACTGCACACGATGCAGGCGTCCTTGCCGCCTAGCTCCATCTGCAGAGGTACCATGCCGGCCTTCTTGCTGATGGCAATACCTGTAGTTCAACCCAGGAGCACAGAGCAAACGCTGCTAAGTTTGCACAACAGGTGCTGTGCCACACATGAGACAGGAGAGGATTCGAAATACCCTTGATGCTTGCTGCCAAATCAGGGGCTGTTGGGGCAACATACAGGCGAGTGTTTGTGCTGCAGACCTACGACAGATGATGAATGCTGAATGTCCAACAACCTGCTGATATCTTTTGGTCGCACGCCACAAGTAGAGAGATGCTTTGTACACCATCCTGTGCTTTCCAGTGGTGAACATGTCCTCGTCGTATCTGCTATGCTCACCTGTGTCACCACCTGTGAAGCTGATGCAGTTGACAGCTGGGTGTGTGGTGAGGAAGTCACCAATTTCGGAGCCCTTGCCTGTCACTACATTGACAGTGCCAGCAGGCAACCCTGCTGCTTCAAAGCACCTCATCATATGTATGCCAGCCACGACACCCTGACTAGGAGGCTTCAGCACAACTGCGTTACCCGCCATGAGGGCTGGTGCAAGCTTGGACACTGCTAAGTTGACTGGATAGTTGAAAGGAGGGATAGCTAGCACCACACCCAGAGGCACTTTGGACACCAGGCACAACTTGTTGCGAGATTGCCCTGGGAAGGAGTCTGACGTAAGGAGCTGACCCTCTCCCAAAGAGCGCAGGCCTTCCTCTGCTGTGTAATCTATTAAATCAGCTGAGCGGATGACTTCTGTCAAGCTATCTTTGGCTGGCTTGGCGATCTCCTTGACAAGGCAGTCTGCCATTGGCTGAGCTTGTTCACGCATAACAGCTGCTACTTTGTGCAAGTACTCTGCACGCTTCCATAGGGGTGTCTTTGCCCATGCCTGCTGTGCGGCCTTGGCTGCTGAGAAGACCTTGTTCACCTCCTCCTGGGTGCATGCTTGCACCTCGAACTCTTTACGTAATGTAGAAGGGTTCACAACTGGGACAGTCTTGCCTGAAGAGGACTCCAACCACTGGCCGTTGCAAAAGTACTTGTAAGCTCCTGATTGTGCTCGTATGTCTGAGTAGAACTCGCCCATTGTGCTGAATGAGCGCGACAGATCCTGAGAAGGCAACCACAAGCGAACAACTGAACTAATTGCCGGCACAATTATACTAGTCGAGCTCGTTTGGAGCGCTGCCAAGAGCACAGACATGTGAAGATGGCTCTGGCACCGGTAGGTTGGCTCATTTGATTTCATTCAAACAAAGCAATGCAGATCGTAGTTGCAAGAGTCTTGCGCCTGTTATTCTGACGCGCGCTCCCTGGTAATACCCTCTAACCTTGTTGCCTTTGAACTGCCCTTCAGATGTGCACTGAGTCGAAGGCTGCACTACTGATATTGCCACATCACAGCAGATGATGTTGAAGTACCAAGCGTTGCGAGATCTTGGCAATGCGTGAAGTGGTGACCCATGTGGGTCAACTTTCTGCGTGAGTCGATCACAAGCAGTACTTCAACCAAGACCACGACCTGAAACCTGCTTAATACATTTACTTCGCGCCGACAGCACACGTATAGGATGGGAACATCAGCAGCACCCCGCACCTCTGCAGTCTGCATGATGCAACAGTCGACAGCCCAATGCTGCAGGCCTGCCTGGCGTCAACAGACTGCATACAAAAAGCATCAACCAAAGCCAAGTACAAGATGCACAGCTGATCATGCAGCCTCACGATGCGTTCGTAATTGGGAGACACAAGGCAACACAGAGGTTGCTGCCCTGCACAGTATCTGTTACGAACTCAAAAATCCCTGCAATCGCAAATCAGAGCCAGGATCTGGCAAAGGCTATGTCTTTTGGACACACATCGGACTGACACTGCAATGACACTAGGCAACAGAGGAAGCTCACTAGGACTCTTAACTAGTCAAGAAGCCTGGGAGTGCTTTGCTCGGAGGCATGGGCAGGTTGTGACAATCACTGGTACCCCAGCACAATCCTTTGCCACATCAGTAACACCTCAAGCAGCCACAACAGACTCACATAGACTTTACGAATGACAAGACTGGTCACTGCCAGAGGTACCCAATAAGCATCAAATACTCAGCAGATGATACAGCCACTGCAGCATCTGTTGCGTTTTTTCTGCTGTTCTGCTTGCCATGACAATTCTTGTGCCCGCAACAGGAACTCCATGCCCTCTTCAAGCACCTCAAGCCGCTGAAGGACCCCACCAGCAGACATACGTGGCAAATGACCCTGCAGCCACATAAAAAGACAGCTCGCGCCATTAGGAAGTGTAGCTTAGACTGCATGCTGCCAATGGGTGAGCTGAAGATCTGGTGTTTCTGGGGAGTATGTTGTGAATGTAGACATCCGCACATGTGGTTGATCTTGCTAGTCCTACCTGAAGTCGTGTGTAAGCGTTTGATGGCATGTACCCCTTGAGTCTCTGCATCTGCTGGCCATAGAGCTCTTCAAGTGACGACAGTCTCTCTAACAGATTACGCTGCCTGCGGGATTCACAAATGTGCAAGTAGATAGGAAGCACTTACCAGACACTGTACAACAAATCTCTCAGCAACAATCAGGACAGCAAGCAATGTGCTGCAGGTCATGAACCATTCAAAACATAATCAGGCAGTGAGAGTTGAGCAGGGTTTGCAATGTAAGATGCAGTTGAGTCCATAGAGCAACAATACAAAGAACAGCAGCTTGCAAGGTTGCGAGGTGATGCTTATTGACACCAACTACTCACTTGTGTGCAGTGATGGCTGCCACAGTAAGCATGCTGCCTCCCTGCCCACTGCTGCCTGCTTCCTGTCCTGACTCTGCCTGCTGACCCTCCTCCCCTGTTGCTGATAAGCTGGACCTGGTGGTTATCTGACCTGTCCAGCCACCTGAAGTTGTATGCTGCAATAGAGGTTCTGCTGGTGTTGTGCTGCTGTTGATAGATACAAAGGATGCCTCTGACCTGCACCAGAGAGAACAACCCAGCAGTTTGACCCAGTGGCATGTGCAATGCAGGGCAGACTGTTGTACTTGGAGTGTGTCGAGAAACGTTGGCCCGCTGATACAAAGAGCACTCACCACTTGGGCTATGAGCCTACGGCAGGTGCTCTTGCCAATCTATAGCTGCTCAATTTCAACCCAGCTAGTGCTCTTTACTGCTCAGCAGTGTCCTGTCTGGTGTAGTTGTTTGATAATCTACGTGTTGTGGCACAATAGTCTGACACCAGGACAAAACCAGGACAACACTTCGTACAGTCAGTCACTGGAGTTGGAGCTACATGACTGCTGTCAGCTTAACATCCTGATGCAATGTGCACTTACCTAGGTGACTGATACCCATCCGGTATTTCATCTACAGTAGGCAGTACCTCCCCCGTCCCGCTGATGGTGGCCATACGCTTCATGGCTTTGAGAGCTACAGGCAACTGGCCCTCAAGCTTGCGCAGCACCTCTGGATCACTCCATGGCCCAACATCATCTATAAGTGTACCCTGTGACTTACCCCC
>JARWLF010000366.1:0-23243 GCA_029853055.1 Scenedesmus sp. KT-U
ACACTTCAACAAACCAAGGTTATTTGGTGTTCATGCAATGAGAATGATTGATCGTCTATTGCATATGAAATATCGCAGAGTAACTGTCGGTGCGCCGTGCTATAATACACACTCAACATCGGCGACACAGGGCGATACCGTACAGCACTACATCGTTACACGAATGTTGTTTCCTTGTTTGTGACGAACAGATTTGATCATGTGTCAATCAAATTTTTGTGGGGCTGGCTCATGTACAGAAAGAGTGACATAACCGTGATCACACTTCCGGTCCTGGCTCAGATGTGCACACCTTCACTGGTCTAGGCAGAGAGCGCATGTGTATGCTGGGCCTCCTGGTCAGTTTTTTGGCCTAATGAGAAGCCAACCACCTATTTTCAACAGTGCCTATGCTCGCCCTGTCATGCATATGTTGCTTGGCATAGGCTCAGTGTTGTGTGGTGCTTGGTGGTGGACGTCTGCACAAGGTGGCACCAATGGGGTACATGGTGTGCCTGGCTGTTGAGTTTCAGGGCTGGTGTAGATACCCTGTCAGCGCAGCTAAAGTGGGTCTTCTGAATGGCCCCCCTATGTAACAAATCTGACCGACTGACTGACTTACTACAAACGCTGCCATTGCTTTGCTCAACGTGCAGCGAGTGCACACCGCAGAAGATTGTATGATATCTCTTGCATCAAAACCTGTGCACCAACGCACTCAAGCCTGCAAGTCAGCCCAAAACTGCTTCCTGACTTCCTTGCTGCAAGATTCAACACCCTCCAGCTCCTTCAGGTTGCGCAACCTGGTCAAATACTTCAGACCATGTTGTTGTATATACTCTGGCAAAAGCTGTAGGTCAAGGTGTGTAAGGCAAAAGCTGTAGGTCAAGGTGCTGCAGTTTGCCAATCGCCGGCAACACATTAATTTCGTGCAGTTTGAATGGCGCCAAGCGCTGCAACACTGTGAACCTAGAGTCTAGCAGTGTTGCAATCAGGGTAGTGCTGCACTCAAGATCATCCACCCTGAGCCGGAGTTCTGTCAAGCCTTGACAGAAGTTTCTCTCAAGTTTGACTGTGACTTAAGAGATGCAGCAAGTCGTCCTGTTGCATCTCCACCAAGTCATCCAACTCTACCTTAGATCAATAAGCTGCTTCAGATCATGGCACACTGCTCTGATCGTGCTTGTTGCATCAGCCTACGCATCATTATATGTTGCACCATCTGGCTCCCGTTTCCGGTACAGACCTAGTCTCATCATTTGTTTAGCTTAAGCTGACGGCATGCATCTAAGACAGATGCCATCTGTTCTGCAGTGCCACTTATCTCCAAGCCCAATGTTTATAAATGCTGCAATTGTGACCACACTGGTGCCATTGCAGCCGCACAGAAGCCACTGCCGTAATGCAGCGTGAGCTCCTTGAGCTGTTGCAACTGCGAAAAAAAAACTTAATTCATTGGGAGACTCCTTTGATTGTGCAATCCTGAACCTCCTCAACTGCTTTAGGCCCGTAATGTCCAGTACCAACATCACAGTCTCACCATACTCAATGTCCCGAACTTGCAAGTGTGGCGGCAGACACGAGGCTCCAAAGGTGCACGAAATTAGCTAAGAGTGACGATCAAAAGCGGGTTGGCCCCTGTGCCGAAACGAGTCTCTATAGATCATTGGGGTTCTACTACAGTATTGGCTACTATTGCAAAGTACTTTATGCATGTATGGAGGATTAGAAACTTCAATGAGCATAATGCTGGATCACTTTGCATGTATTGTCCGCGTCTGAAATAAGGCGCGGGGCCGATGGCAATATTGCTATGGCTGATGGGCGGTTGAAATATATATACTTTATCGCAATAAGTTATATATGTACGACAGCACTCTGTGCAGCATAAGCACCGCGGCTCTTTCCCGTCGGAGATTATCGATCCTTCTACTGAATTTTGTTGCTCGAGCTAGGCAACGCCGCTCAGTGACGATCCAGTTTCATTGTTGGGGGGTCACCGTTTGAGCTACCACAGCAAGCACATTGGTCGGTTGACCAGGCAGCTCAGAAGATAGCAGAACAGCACAGCAACAACAGTTACTTACCAGGTCTGTATCATGGTAATGCTGATCACCTCAACATCAGAGCAACTCAGCAGTTGAACAATCAACCAGTCAACGACAGATTCTACAATGCAGTACAGCGAAATGGTGTCATCATGTATGAACCGTTTGGCGGCATTTGCTCTGGACTGGAGATGTGTCTCAGGAACGGTGTCAGAGTGCAGCAATACTACTATTCAGACCTGGACCTCACAGCACAAGCAGTAGCAGTGCATCGTGTGCGGCAATTGCAGCAGCAGTACCCAGAACTGCTACAACCAGCAGCACTTGCTGAATGCTTCTCAGCATTACCTGCAGACATCACTGCGGTAAAAGCTCAGCAGCTCCATCACGCTGCGGCTAATCACCCAGGAGTTCCTTGGCTGATTGTAGCTGGATCTCCTTGCCAGGATCTTTCAGTCGCCGGAACAAGCAAAGGTATGCTCGGCAGTCGGTCCCAACTGTTGTATCACCTTGTCAATATCATTGGTGCACTACAACAGATGCTGCCGGTACCACCAGCTTACTTGATAGAGAATGTGATGTTTCTACTGAATTTTGTTGCTCGAGCTACAGCAACGCCGCTGGAAAGGCACGATATCGGATACCTTGATGATGATGAGTTTGTTACACGGGAGGTGGTTACCTTGGATTTCGATCTAGTGCGGCAAGATATCCCTACCGGTACCATACGGAGGCGGGTTCACAATAGTTAGTCTAACTATTCAGCATGTTAACTAGTTGCAGTGCAGAAGATTTCGAAAGGATTGATTAGAAGCAGATCACCAGAGTGTCATGCTCCGCTCACATCCCGCAAGAACCTACTACAAACAACATCTTGCAACCACATCCATGCAACATACCTTGCATATGCAAACAAAGCGGCAACAAGATGCAACCCACAAGGATGTGAACATGATTCCAACTCAACACACATACAATAGATAACAAGATCAGCGCCAAATAGCACCATTTGTGACGAAGGTTTTACTCTTGTTCAGATGCATACTACAATATGTCAGGAAGTGAACAGCATGCAAGCCATGGCGCACATTGCAAGGCATCCTACATAGCATTCTACATGCTTTGTGCAAGTTCCACAAACCACAAACCAAGTGTTTGCTTGCAAGACCTCATACGGCAACCATCATGCTCTACGCTTCCACATGATCATAACAATTATTCAATTACCATGTTGCTTGTGGAGAGTGACTTGTCCACCAAAACACATTCACAACAATGCATGTCCATGCATGAGTGCTAGCACGTTCAGCTGAGTGCATGCATTTGTTTATGCAAGAACACACAACATCTTGAACATTAGTGATTGCAATCGGCTGAGAGGTACAATGTTGCATTGAGTGTAGTAAAGCGTTTATTATTGTTCCAAATTGCTTGAAACATCACCTTCGAGCAATATGCAAAGTGTCTGTATGAGGTGCGGGACGTATGCCGGGAGACGTCACACACTTTGCCAACATCGAAGGGTCCTCAAACATCCATGCGTAGCCCCTGATCAACAATGATAGGAACAACTTCGTCTCCGCATAAACTAGGTTCATGCCAATGCACCTACATTACACAAGAAGCAAGCATGTTGTTTGTGCACGTGCACATATGTGCACATAAGAAAAGACCTCAATCTGTCCAATCCTTCGTACATTGCATATTGCAAACATACGTGGTTGTGCCACCAAGGAGAGTGTGACGATCAGGGTAATATTATATGCATGCCATGTTGTTGGACAAAAGAACCGCCGGACAAAACAAGGAGTGCCATGTACACATGCCGGTGGACGTGTGCATTGCTTACTTGTGAGAGCCGCCACCAAAGGTCAGCATGTGCTTCGGCACATTGTCACCAAGCCAACGTGAGGGTTGGAAGGCTTCTTGCAGGTTGTTCCTCCAGTCCATGTACGTGGGGACTTGACTGCCAGGCGGTATGCAGTCCGGTCCTTGCCACAGAGCGGGCTCAAGGCAATGTTGGCAATCAACACTGTATGAAGCACATAATGCATGATAAGTGCAACTTAGATATGGTGTGGCGGACGATATAGGTTGAATGCGATGATTGTGTTCAATCGATCGGAATTGATGTTGGAGGTAACAATCTGCTTACCAAGGTGTAAAGATGGACTCCATGCATGATGAAGTCCATTGTGCTGAACCATGATTCCATACCATGCGACAAACCATGCGCAAACGCATGTTTGCAACATCATGTCTAGAGTCATTTGAAGTGAGTATAGTTGTATGTTTGGTTGCTCGCAATCACACAATTATAGGCGCGACACCTAAGGTGACATGTGTCATAACTTTTTTGTGTCCCACCTGAATATGATGTGAGCACCTGCTGGTACCCTCACATCCTGCACACGGAGGTCACGCAAGGCTTGACGGATGACTATCCGTGATGACGGCAACAATCTGTTGGCTTCTCTGACACTGGCGTCCAAGAGCTTCATAGCTGATAGAGCTGCAGAGGTCACTTGATCTCCGTGCTTGGACGTCACCTGCAATGAGTCGTAGTGTGTAGGTCAATACATTGAATACAAGGCATGTGCGTTGGATATCATGGCATCCATGTCAGCCGATATACCTTCCAATGTATTCTACAACACATCAGGATAAAGTGACACTTCAACTTCAGTTGGTGAAATGACAAGTGTCATGTTCTTACAGTTGCTTGCTAGGACCAGGATATGAATGCAACAATTTGCAAGTCTTACAGTCTTCAAGCAGGAGCTGAGAGTTTACCTCATGTTGTTCTTGTCTCAGCTTCTCAACTTCCTCGGGAAACTTGTCAAGGATTGCCATAATTGTGAAAATTGTGAACCGAGTTGTATCAATTGCTGCAATGAATAAGCCCAGCATGCGGTCAGCCACATTCTGCAGTGTTAACCTACGCTGAACCTGTAATACCTCTAGCTGAGTATCTGCCAGGCTGGCGCCGACAGGCATCGATGAGGACTCTGCAAACTTCAATCGACTGAGACTCTCATTGACGATTGATTGGTCCAAGTGAAACAAGGGATCGGTTGTTAGCCGCGCAACCTTTTGAGCTCCATCTAGGTGTCTGAGTGCATGTGATGTGTCAGCTAGCTCGCTTGCTGACGGGTGCTTCTGCTGCATGGCCGTGACCTGAGCTTCCAGCTCCTTGGCCAAAGCTGCCTCCAAGTTCCTCTTGGCAAGTTGTGCCTTGTTGAATGTTGTGCCGGGGAAAGGTATTGGCAAGCAATACAAGCCTGCCAGGTATTGCAGAAGTTGCGCCTTGAACCATTCTCGGTCTGTGAGCTGAAACTTGACGCCAACCAAAACATCCATGGCAAACTCAATAGCAAGGTCTGCACTCTGCAGAACGAAAATGAAGCAATCATATGGAGATCACACCGGAATGACATGCCAATACAATTCCATACAAAGCCAACTTGCTTGTGAGGCATATCTCTACCCATCAACCATGACAAGCAAGCGAGTGATGGCAGTATTGCTATGGCCGATGGGTGTTTCTCTATGTATGTGCAAGTGAGGCGCAAAGCAAAGCACTTGCAAGTGATGTAGTTCCGGTCTTATACTGACGTAATGTACGGTTGGGTGGTTTGTGCACATTTCAGTAAGCCCATACTGCAGAACACTTCGAAAGTGTGCAACATATCAACACATGATGCTGTTTGACGCATGTCTATAATAGACAATAATTGCATAGGAACACATTTTTGGGTAAAGCACAAGGTGTCACCCAGCTCATCTGTAGCTAATGACGCATGCTTACCGCATCCATGAGTGAAACAGTGCCCTGATCAGCCCAAGCAGCCAAAGCTTTCTTGATGGTCTGCTCCAACGCTGGTAGGTAACGCTCTATAGCCTGAGGGCTGAGACCTAGTGCGGGAATAAACAGCAAAAGCTTGATAGTAGATGACAAGGCACAACACAAACATAGAGTGTCTTTGTGTTGTTGCAGAGATGGCAAGGAGGGTTTGAGTCACATGGGCCTGCCGTACACACAACGCGAAGCCTTGATTCAGATCTGCAGACCATTTTTGCAGTGTTCATCGTACTCAAGTCTGGCCAGGGAGAGATCTTACACAGCCCCCTGGCAGGTGACGCTGAGATTTCTTATGTATAGTGTATTTCTATGTGCTGGCTATCAATCGAGTGCACTTTTCCGTGCGTCCTTGCTGTTGACTCACTCGTGCAGTGGCCCATCCACCATGTGGTCCCAGTCATTCAGTAGCTTGCTAAAGGCTCCAAAAGGGACACTGAATGTGCTGTCATCACCACGTAACACTTCACGTACCGCCGAAGGCTCCAGTACACAGTACAGATGGCGGCCAAACAAACTGGTCATGTATACGCCACCGTAGCGTAGGTACCTGATGCAACAAGATCACAAAAGAGTATCAGGCACCTTGCTTCAATTCGGTGTGCAATTGTGCAACGTCATGTGCATACCATGTGACACCATGACACAAGGCACTTACACGAATCACCGTTACAGCTCAAAGGGTGCATTTTGTGACAGGATGATACAGCTGTGTCGTTTCAATGTGCCGCTTTCCTGTGCAGACATGTACTAGCTGATGTGATATGATGTGATGTGATCATGAGAACTGCCTCACCCTTGCAAAAAGTATGCTGCCGGATTTTTCAGGCATGTAAGCGTGTCTCCAAGGAGCGGTACATAAAACTTTGGACCAGGCACATTAGACACCAGCGCTTGTGTCACAAACAGCGTTACTACAATGAGTCCCACGGTCAGTGCTGCAGCAAGAGGCTGGGCCTGCACAGCTGTCCTGAGACCTGCCAGAACTCCCATCACGCACTGCATGGTGCGCAAAGCCGTAAGAAGATTACAGAATATTCCCAAGCTGTATTTTTTAGATTGCCCCCGAGCTGTATAGCGGAACAGACGGTCTGTGCTGTTCGGACCGACCACACTGCAGCTTACGGCTTATCGGGGTCGAAGGATTGCTCTGGTGATGTGAGCAGTGGTTTCAGGTAGTATTCTTGGGGAAGAGCTGGTCGTAGGCATGAAAGCAGTGCCCCAGGCACCCTGATGATTGCAGCTGTGGTACCCTGGGTGACAAACATCGTGCCTCGGCCCGAGGCTACCCAGTACACTATGTGCTGTGGTATAGTGTTGTAGTAGTATTTGTCCTGCCGGTATGTAGTCAAACACATCTTGCATCGCTGATGGCTCATCTATGTACAACGATTTATCCATTGTTGTTCAGCACGCGCCTTCCTCTGTCTGGGTGCTGTCAACTGCAGCATGGGCTCTGGAAGCTCGATATTGTTACAGATATGCGCCTTTAGTTGTCTCACGATGCTACTGCGGCACCCAGTTACCTTCAAAGCTGGTTTTGTACCTAGCAGCAGCTGTTACAGAAGCAACCATTGCAGCTACAGCCTTGCCCAGCGCTCTAGGGCAGTCACGTGCAGCAGCGTACATGGCAGCAGTGCAAGCCACACTGGTGATGCTGCATGGGTAGGTGCAGACTGAGCTTGCTGGTAGCAGGTGCATCAGAATGAAGCAACAGTTGAGCGACTGGTCATGACAGAGTTTGCTGACACGTCTGTGGATTCACACTATCGCACAGTCAGGGAAGTCTTTCAGTGTTACTGCATGTCCTAACATTAGTGCCGGAGCGTTGGGCAAAACTGCAAGCTGTCATATCCTTGGCCTCCAAGGCCACAGGCAGCAATCTCAAGAAACCGTTGGCAAGGCTTCCCGCCAACCAGATCAGTATCTTACGTGCTGCAGGTGCCTCCCGATGTGTGGGTGAGCTCTGTTGTGTCAGCACTGCCATCTGTTGACGTGGATAACTTGTCACAGTACACGCACCTGCTGCAGGTGAGCATCACAGACATTCATGGCAGTGGGCTCTGTGTTGACACAGGTGCTGGCAAGAGTGTCATGATGAAGGCTCCTTGTGTGTGTTGCAAACCTAACGCAGTAATTTTGGGGTTCTGCCACCACCACATTGCGTTGGTGTTCTGCTTGGTATGTCATCACTGCACCCCCATCGCAAGCTGTGTGTCTAGATTACCGCAACCCCAGTAGGAACAAGGGGACAGGGACACACTGTGCTGATGTCAGCGGAGGCGGTGGCACAATTACAACTCATTTCAAGGCTGCTGACATTTGATACACCGTCATAACATTGTCTGCTCAGGATTGCCTGGTGCTGGAGCCGGCACTGTTGCATTATGATCCCCATCAGGCAGCAGCAGTAGTCTGGTGTGTTGAGAGAAGTCTGCGAGCCAGCATGGTCTGGTTGGGGCACAAGACATGTTCAGTGCTGCTGCTCAGCCACACGCCTGACACAATGCAACAACACTTGAGCGGTAGGTGCAGTGAAGTCACATGGGAACATGGTTTGTTGTTGACCAGCAGTCACGTGACATGTCACTGTCATATGTCACACAAGCGGTACTCCATGAATTACAGGCGTTGTTGTGTTTGACGTGCGCTTCTTGTCCTCAATGTCATCCACGCTTTGTTCTTACAAGCTGTAGTGCTCATGGCATGCTGTCCTGTCGCACTTGCTGCAGGTCTGCTTGAGGTCTGGTTGGCAGCGGGTGGCAGTCCTCACAGCTTTGGTTCCTTGTGGCTTGAAGCGTCACCATCAGCACTGCTGCAATGGAACCAGCAGTCATTTGCTGATCACCTCACAGCACTGCAGGAGTTGGTGCCAGAAATGAGCAGCAGCAGACTGCTGACCAGCAGCAGCAGCTTGTCAGGGTACTTGTTGTCATTGACAGATACACATCAACTTGCTGGTCACATCTGGCGGCTTCATGGTTATTTGATACTAGCTCCACATGTCACAGACCTTGTGATGGTGGAGCAGCAGGGGCAGAATATGACAGGCAGCAGCAGCAGCGGTGACAGACCAGTGCTTGCAGTGTATGGTCGCTGCGTGCATCAGCAACAGCAAAGTGAAAAATCTGGGTTCAATGCAACCAGTGCTATGACAGATGTCAACCACAATGCAGTGAGCAGCAGCAGCAAGACACCACAAGCATGGCAGCAGGCTGATCACCCCTCAACATGCCAGCCAGGGAATATCACACAGCAGCAGGGAGCTGTTGATGATTTACGGCTGCTGCTTCACCTCAGACCTCGACCAGCATATGAGCCCCAAGCTGGTGGTCTCATTCCCGTGATCATCTTGCCAGAATAGACCTACCTGCCTGAGCAGCGCAGAGACCAGCTGGTGGTCACATGGACTCGCTCATAACTGGTAAGTCAGTTGACTGCAAAAAGGATTTGAATATTGTATGCGCGCGCAGAAAACAGGTAGGGTTGGTAAGTTGGGTTACCAACTCCGGCCAGTGATCGTTGTCTGCTGCTTAAGACCCAGAAGAGACTGCATGAGTGTTACCTGTCTTGCGGTTGAGCTCTGTAAACCCTGATCATCTGATCTTGCTAGACCAGTGGGGTTAACCAAGGCTTGCCAAGACATTGCTGCCAAACCTCTGTGTTGTGTTGAATCAGCTCTTGGTGTCATGATGCTGGCTTTGGTGTTGTAGCATCTACGGTGTTTTCATCAATGACACCAACACGGCTGTCACCTCGTGTGATGGACATCTGAGTGGAATATGCACAGACGACCGTGACGGGAGCACCAGCACTGTTGGTTCTGGTGAACGTGATCTTGGTGAGCCACAGCAGCTGTTCTGTGTTACAGTGCTCTGCTCAGTGCTTCGTTGCATCAGAGAGTGACCAACAATTGTGTGCTGTCAAGAGGTGGTTCTGAGGTGCTTGCTTGCATACTGACCATGTACTACTACCCAGCGCTGTCTCTCAAATATCAATCCTTGTTGTCATCTGTGCAGGTGGCATATTGTGTCTGTTATGAACTGAGTACACAAATGAACCGCTGCAACACCGTCACTGCAATCAGCAGTAGCAGTGTTGCAGAAATGTGGCCACAGATGTCCAAACTCATGGGGCTTGCTGCTGCTTGGATGATCTCTGGCCAGTGACACTCGCAGCAGCAGCAGCAGCAGCAGCTGACCCATTTGTCATTGGCTGGCGGTCTGGTTCACACAACACAGCATCAGTCTGCCAGACTGTGTTGAACACAGCAGCTACATAGCATTGATACTTGGCTCGTTTTACGGGCGATGTTACGGTAACATTCAAGTCGAAAGCATGCATGCTGAAGATCAGCTGCTGGTCATTCTTGGATCTGAGATGATGATTGGAATCATTTGTATTGTGCTTGCGTGCATGATGTTTGAGGGCACAGCACCGGCCAAAGGGTAACGCCGTCAGGGACGGTCCCTTGGAATCACATCGTACAAATGAGTGCATTTTTGAATCAGATGCGTCAACATACCTCCGGTTGGTGCCAACAGATGAAGTTTGGTTGCGATATGATTGACACCATAATCACTTCAGCAATGGCTCAATAGATCTGCTTACACAGTACTCAGGCTGAGACATGTATGACAACATGCCTGATGACCAACATCAGAGACGGCAGTTGTGTCTTCGGTGCATACGATGACACAACAACAAAGAGATGATTGCATCACAACCCTGTGCACTGTTGAACAGATTGTATAGACCACTGTGCCTGCCAGAAGATGAAAACTCCACAGGAGCTACATGTGCACCTTTCTCAACATAGGATTGCTTGCTGCAAGTGTCACCCAGTAGGCCCATTTGACACACCCCAAGGATGCCGACCCAGACAACCCTGTGGCTAGATTACTCAGGTCACTGATCTACTCATGTCTGCTGAAACAGACTACACTGCCACCGCTGTCACGTTGCACTACTTGACGACAAGATACATATGAATATGCAGAGCGGTGGTGCATTCATATAAGATGTATGACATATGTTCTCTGATCTTGGAGATGCAAATGGTCACAAGTCTGTGCATACAGAATGGTCATCAGTGGTGTCATATGCTCCTGCAGTGTCCGAGTCTACAAAAACTACATGTATACATTGCTGATGGCTGTAGCCAGAGTGTTGTCAGCTGGCTCCACATGCTTCTTGATGTCAATGTCCCGGTATCAACAGCTGCATTGTCAGTCACGTAATCTCGTCAGCATTGCCGCGGTGTGGCAGTGCTACACCTGGTAATAGCGTATTGCCCACTGTCAAGGGCTGTCTTGTTCAGCAACTGCCATCAGTTGTGCTAGAGTGGACTCTGCACGAGCCCGCCGTGCTTGTTCATCCTGAAACCACCACGACAGCAGCAACAGCAGCAGCAGTAGCAGCAGCAGCATGAGCAAGAGTCTCAGACTCAGCACTCCTGCAGCATGGTGTCACCACAATGTACAGTAGAGGAATTGCCAGACTTTGCAGCAGACGTGCTTTATTGTTCATGCACATCTCATGTGACCTGTCTAGTGTGTCGAGTGTCATACAACTACTGAGCTGGCACATGGGCATGATGTCAAGAGTCCATGATCACCTGCAACATCTGTTGCGCTCTCCTGAGCTCCTCAGCCACACTTCCACTGCTACTGCTGCTGCTCACACTGGCCCCTCCCAATGAGCTGCACCTGGCACTCACTAATCCTGCACCACTCAGCGCCATACCACTGCCTGCAGCAGACGACCGGCGCTGCTGCTGCTGCTGGATTGATAGCTGCTGCTGTCCTGCCCCACCACCCCTACTGACACTACTGGCAGTGTTGTGAGCACCTGTACTGCTGCCAGTGGCACTGCTGTAGTTTGTTCCACTGGTAGCACTTCTTCGAGGTGTCGACCCTGCTGCCGCAGCTGCTGCATGAGCTGCTGCATCAGCAGCTGCCAGCAACTCAAAGAGACGATCCTTTTCTGTCTCTCGCTGCTGTAGCTGCCGGCGACAGTCATCTGCAGCAGTGCACATGGGACAGCACTTAGTAACAGAATGGTAACAACTCTCTGACATCGCTTAGGGGACTTGTGCAGAATATCTAACAAAAGCAAATGCAATCACAATCACCAGCATATGTGTCACCTCACCTAGTTGTCTCCGCAGTGTGTTACTCTCTTCTTGCAGCTTGCCAACTTTCAGCAAAAGCGTCTGATTGTGCTCTTCGGCAGCTGCCAACTGCTGCTGCAACCCATCCTGTTGTCCGGCTGGGACTCCACTGCTGCTGCCCCTTCGCTCAACGCCACCACTGCCACCACTACTGCTGCTGCTGAGTCTGCTTGGTGTTGCTGCTGCCGCTGCTGCTGTCTTGGCTGCTAGACTCAGGGTCTCTGCTCTAAGCCTGGCCAGCTCTTTGTCCTGCACTGCATTTGACTGACTGAGAGCGACAACTTGCTGTTGGAGACTGGTGACCTGTTGTAACACACACCAAAACACACCTGACAGGTCAGTGGTCATGAAACCACACCAAGGAGGTTGAGACAAGTGGACAACACTTATTGCCGCTGTGTGTGCATTGTACTGTGAACAGCAGACCATATGTCTCCAACAGTTGTGTGTGTTCCCACCTGCTCCTCCAGCATGATGTTCTTCTGTTGCATTGCTCCCAGCTGTCCACCACTCTTGGCAACATCCAGCTCACTGCGGTACTCTCTGGCACGCTGAGCAGCCAACAGACCCTCAAGCTCAGACACCCTGGGGATGCGAAGTAAGGCACAAGGAAGCAGCAGGAACAGGAAGCAGCAGTGACACATAATGGACGCAGAAGCTCTGCACCATCAGCTTCTCTATCAGCCACTCCAGCATACCTTAAGGCTTTTAAGTTGGCTCAATTGATAGTTGAATTGCCTCTATAAGCTTAGTGTAATAAGCTATAGGAAGTTCGCGTCAATATCTGGCTCATTCAGCATCCCTGCTCCTCACCTTCCCTGCTCGAGCCCCAGTCTCTGCCTGAGTCCCTCCACCTCGGTGTTGGCATCACCCAGTCTGGCCTGCATCACACTGAGCTGGGTGTCTGCAGCAGCCAACTGCCGCTGAAGGTCCTCACGGTTGCGCTCAAGCATCAAACGGACCTGAGAGGTGGAGGAGCAACAAGTGGCGGGGAACAAGTGGACAAGTGGAGACAGAGAAGAGGACAACAGACCCTGTACCAGTGTATGAGATCTGTTGCGATGGCAGGAATCCATGCTGTACTCATCCCTACACATCTGATCTTTACGCATGAGCCCTTCTTCAACCAGCTGACTTGTACACCCTGACCTGTTGTGCAGCTGCCAGTTCTGCCAGCAGTCCTTCCCTCTGGTTGGCGACCTCCTCACTGTCAGCAGCACCTCTCATCAACTGACGACCAAGGTGATCAACCTGTAAGATGATAAGTGTACAGAAGGCAGAAGTGGGCACACAGGGAATGCTGTCACTGTGGACTAATAAAGTTGCTTGCTGGCAACTTGAGCATAGCATGCAGCAACATTGTTGACGATATGTACAACATTGACCATCCGGCCAGACAGTAGGACAGAATATGTTCTGCAGCACCTTGAGCCTCCATCTCTCACCTGTCTCTCGTATGCAGACAGCTCCAGCATCTGCTGCTGTAGTGTTGCTGCAGTACCTCGTGCCTCATCCTTGAGTGCAGCTATCTCATCACCCGCTGATGCCAGGGACGCTTCACGCAGGGCAGCATCACGCTCAAGCTGCGGCACAGCAGTTGCAGACAAGGTAATATCAAATGATCAAGCATTATTGTGCCATTGAACGTGCGAGTACAACATGCAGTAGTGACCATCAGCAACACGGTGCCTGCAAGATGACTAATGAACAGTGCTTGAAACACACCATGGAACCCCGAACAGCATGCCTCACCTGCATGATTGTGCTCTGCAGCCTCCTGTGCTCAGTAGCCAGCCCTTCATATGCACCCCGCACATCTTCCACCTCAACCTCACGTACACGCAGCAACTGCTCAGCATTGTGCAGATGCTGCTTCAGCTGTTCATTGGC
The DNA here is from genome assembly GCA_029853055.1 of Scenedesmus sp. KT-U. Lineage (NCBI taxonomy): Eukaryota > Viridiplantae > Chlorophyta > Chlorophyceae > Sphaeropleales > Scenedesmaceae > Scenedesmus > Scenedesmus sp. KT-U. Next base: position 13,949 of record JARWLF010000366.1, read on the forward strand.
TTCCTGCAGACCCCTGTGGGACACATCCAGGGAGGCCAGCTCGTTGCTGACCACCTGCAGTACCGATATGAAGATGTTTGAGTGTGTCAGTCAACTTTTGTTCTGAGAGCAAGAGGAGGGGAGTCGGTCCCTCCGCTTCAAAGCACAGGTATACTGTCACAAACTCACTAAACATAACCATTGTGTTTTCTGCTCACCTGGTTCTCCCTGACCAGTGCCTGCATATCCTCGCCCAGTGCCTGTAGCTCCTCCTTCAGAGCAATATTCTCAGCTTGACATGCTGACAGCTGACCCAGCCCTCCTGACAGCTGATCCTGCAGGGACTTCACTTCACCAGTCAACTCAGAGATGCGATCCTCACTGTGAAGGAGTCGACCTTCAGCAGCAGCAAGGTGCCTGCAGGGATTGGGGTCAGAATGGCATACAGATGGATAATGATTATGAGGGTATGCCGCACGTGCCACATTTGCATAAGAGTGCTCAGAAACACCTCATTGCCAGAGGCTGTGCGCTATCTATCTTGATGACAGTCATGGTCAGCTCACCGCGCAGTTTCATCTGCTGCTGCTTGTGCAGCCACCAGCTCCTCATGCAGCTGGCTGTTTTCCTCCTTGGACAGCTCAATCTGAGCAAGCAGCTCATCACGGGTGTGATCAATCTCTCTTAGAGCCTGCGGGGTGTGCATACATCTGTAAGGGGGATGTGTTTCCAAGAATCACACAAGATCTTGCTCTGGTGGGTTGTGTTTTGCTTGAAGCATCAGGCGTTGGGGATGCATTTTGAACTTACAACTCATATCTCATTTCTGTCACCCACCTTGTGCATCTGACTTGTCTCTGCTCCTGCTGCTGCCAAGGCATCATCCTTGGCCTCTAACTGTGACTTGAGGTCTTCTATCTCAAGCTTGCGTGCACGCAGGTCAGCAGAGAGAGACTGCAATAAACACAGCAGACCAGAAGCAAAGTGATGAGAACCTAACATGCTTTCATCATACTCAGCCCTGATGTCTCAGCAATAACATGCAGTGCAGACCAAGCAGACTGATCGACATGCCGCAAGCCTCACCTTGAGGCTGACCATGTAGTCCTGCAGTGTTGCGTCTCCCCTGAGACTGAGGCTGGTCAGCTGCTCCACCTGAGCAGTTTTGCCTGCCAGCTCCCCAGCAAGACGGGCCACCTCATCACGGGTCTCACTGGTGGAGCGCTGAGCTGCCTCCAGCTGACGCCGCACCTGCACAACACACAAACATGGTGGATGAGGCACAACCATTACATGAGGAGTCATAGTGTCTTTTAAGAGTTGAACCTGTCATACCAATGAGGCTGTGCTGTAGCAGTACATAAGCCCTACGTACACAAGCCCAACATGCCGGTATGATACCTCAGCCAGCTCAGCCTCTGCCTCTTCCACCATAGTCTCCGCTCTCCTGGCCCTCTCAGCGTACTCCCTGCCATGAGCCCTAGCTGAGTCTTCACGGCCCTTGGCAGCAGCTGCTGTCGCCTCTGCTGTTGCCAGCAGCCCTGAAAGACGCTCCACCTCAGCCTCAGCATGAGATAAGGCCTTCTGTAGAGTGGACACTCGACTCTGCAGAAACACAAGCACAGTGTTCAACACATACAGCAAGAACTGCCTGCTTGGTGTCTTCGGAGCTCATGGTTTTGCCTGTCAGCCGCATCACATTCACCATGATCACCCTGCACAACAACAAGTGATATGAACACTGCTATACTTCTTGAACACCAACCTGCATTCCTGCAATTCTGGCATCAGCTGCTGCAGCGGTCGCATCGCCATCATCTATACTGGATCTCAGCTGCTCCAGCTGTTCCTGTGCAACAGCCCGGGCTGACTCAGCTCTTTGTGCTTCTGCCTGAGCTCTGTCCCTGGCAGCAGTTGCTGATGCTGCTGCAGCACGGGCATCTGAGAGTTGTGCCTCCAGGTGATCACGCTCACCAGTGATCTCATCAACCAGCCGCTGCAGGTCAGTGATGACTGTGCTGGTCGCTGCTTGGCTGCTGCTACTCGTCGCCACAGTGCGACGCAGCTGCCTGACCTGCAGTCACAGGATAGCACAGCAGTATGGCAGCCAAACCAGTTGACTCAATACACCTAGGTTGTTTGAAGCCTTGTTTATAGCATCAAGTCCACAGCAAGCTGAAGCTGTCATCGCAACTCACCTCATCTTCGGCTGCCACCAGTTTTGCCTTGTACGTCCCCAGCTGAGCCTGAGCCTCCTTGAGCTGTGCACTTAGACCCTGGGCACTGCCCACCTCAGCAGATCTTTGGACCAGCAGATTGCGAGTGTGGTTTAACTGTGACTCAGCCTTTGATGCAGCTGCCTGAGCTGCTTCAAGGTCATGCTGTAGGCTGCTGATTCTGCTTTTCAGAGCAGCATTATCAGCCTGGAGCAATGCAACACCACAACAAGACATTGTGACATATGTGCATCACACTATGTATTCATCATATGCAAATAAGTCTGTCAACCACGAATACTTGTTGGTGCCAAGCTCGTGCTGTGGCAAGATACTGCAGCCGCCCAAGCTGCATCATGCATAGCCCTTGGCAAATGGAGAGATTGATTGAACTACTGTCCTCACCTGCAGCTGATCCACCTCACTGCTGAGGTGCTGCCTCTCATCCTGCTCCTGCTGCAGCTGCTGCATGAACTGCGATACCTGGGCAGCAAGCACTGCACTGTCACCACCAGCATCCTGAGCCGCTGCTGCCAGCTGCCTGTGCTGCTGCTGAGCCTCAAGCAACTGCTGCCGAGATGCCTCTGCTGCTGCAAGGGCTGATGCTTGACTAGATTCTAGGCGAGCTACCTGCGGCCAAGTTGATACCAGATTCATGACTTGACAACCAGCACATGCACACTAGCAGGTCCTCTGACTGTGCACACCATGTTGATGTCCAGTGAGGCCTACAACTATATATTGGGCCCGGCGGGTTGTCTGGCATCACCAATAAGCTCACCTCTGCTTGCAGGTCTATCAGTCTTCGTTCCAAAGCAGCTACTGCGCTGTTGGCGTTCTGAGCTGCCTGCCATTGCTTATCCAGCTGCTGTTGTGTGTCTGACAGCTCCAGCTGGGCTTCGTCTCTGGACTTGGTAAGAGCCTCTAGAGCTTCAGCTTGAGTATCAAGCTGCTGTTGCAACTGCTGGTTCACATGCTGAAGCTGCTGCACAGATACATTTTCTGCTGCAGCCACTGTTACCGCAGCAGCAGCATCTGCTGCTGCTGTGGTTTCCTGCAGGTACACAGGGCAGCAGCACACGACCTTGGTACCAGCAAAGCACGCAGATGTGAACATCTTTGTATGAGTTAGTGTTCGTCAGATGTTTTCAAATCCACTTGCCAGGCAATCACAACCGACAGATCCAAGTGTCTACAGCTACTCACCCTATGACTTGCCGCGTCTGCTTTGGCATGAGCCTCATCCATCAAGAACCGCAGCTCCTCAATCTCCTGTCGCAGTTGCTGTTCCCGCCTTTTGGCTCCCTCTGCTACTGACTTGGCAGTGTCAAGCTCTGCTTTCAGCTTGTCCTGCTGGGCTCTTGCCGTTGAAAGCTGGGACTTCACTTCAGTCACCTGTACAAAACTTGTGCCGTTACCAGCTTGTATACATTATGACACCGTTCTCCGCCCGACATACAAGCCACTACAGTCATCAAGAAGTATCCAAGACAACAAGCATGAATAGGCAGCAATAACTCACCGATGCCAGGGCCATGTCCATCTCCCCGGCTGCTGCTACTCCTGCTTTGGCCTGCCTGCTCTCAAGCTTATTTAGCTCTTCCTTCAGCGTCATCAAATCGCGGGCCGTTGCTGCGTTGTGTCTGAGTGCTGCTGCCAGCTTCTCCTCTGCCTCCCTTCTGGCCCTGTCAGCTACTGCCAGGCTGGATTCAAGGCGCTGCTTGTCTTCAATCTGGTGCTGCGCATCAGTGAGCTGTGCGCTGAGCTGATCCACCTGGTGACAAGCGAATGACGATGCAGACAAGACACAAATGGGCTACCTTGCTGCTGTACAAAGCAGAAGTGAGGGGGTGCAACTTGCCATGTGTGGCAGATGCCTGAAGTTGCGCCATTGTCTGTTGCTGTCTTTGCTGCTCAAGTTTGTGAACATGTATCATCAGCACACTGACCCAACAGTACCTGCTTGTTAAGGCTGAGTATGATGCTCTCAGAGGCTGCAGCCATCTGGTCTTTTGCCAGCTTGTCGACATCTGGTCCAGCTCCCAACACTTCACCCAGCCGAGTGACCTCAGCGTCCCTGGCTGACACTGCCTGGTGGGCTGCAGCCAGTTGCTGCTGGAGATCTGCTACCTGAGCTGCACGTGAGGATAGCTGCTGCTGCAGTGATGCAATTCGCGCATCTGATGCTGCCTGTATGTTGATGAGCGACGCAGGTACTGGGATTGGAGCAGCAGCTTGTGCACCTGCAGTGAAAGCACACATCTTGACAGGAAATGCTGAAACAGGCTGCTGTTAGCAGTGCGCCGGAAGGCCAGTATAGTGGGGATGACAAGAACGCACTTTTGAATGCTATCTAGGGCGATCCATTTGCTGGGATGCAGACTATGCACCAAGTTCTTATGTTCATCGAACTTGCTGCTTAGCATGTAAAGGAGCTTACTGATGCCCTTGCTCATATTGATCTTGAAAACATCATCAACAGGCTCAAACCCTGCATTTCAGCAGGCAACGCTCAGTATAGTTCTTTGACTTGACACTATTCACATAAGGCCAGTCACACAGAGCGCGAAGCCAGACACTGTTGTAGTGTGAGTGTCATGAGAGGTGGCAGGGCATGATTACTACACAGCTGTGTTCCAGGAGGTCTAGTCGATCTGCCTGTTGTGATTCGGCGAACCAACAAAGAGGTTTCGTACAGTTGAACCAAGCCTGTTTCTGCTGCTGTGTGTACAATTCATGGAGTGTACATACCAGCTTTGCTGCGTTTCTCTCCCAGTTTTATGAGCTCTGCCACCTTCTTGCGCAGACTCTGATTGTCTCTCTCAACCCCTTCATATCTGCTGACGGCTTGTTGCCTCCAGTACGACAGCTCGGCAACTTGATCCTCCAACCGCTTGGTACGCTGATAGCTGTCCTTCTGCAGCTGTTCATACCGCTCTGCTTCCCTTATCAGCTGTTCATGGAGCTGTGTGTTTTCCTTGCTGAGGCGACCACAGTCTTGTTTCACCACCTCGAGCTGCAGCAGCAGTATTATACAAGTCAGTGGAAGCTGAGAATGGGCCAGCTAGCAGCAAGCAAAACTGTTGTCTGAGGGGCTCTGACCTTGGTGTTGAATGTGGCGATCTCCTGTGCATACTTTGACGCTTGTTGCTTGATTGTACGGTAACTATCAGTAGTCCTGATCAGATCATTCACTATATGCGACACTAGGGGCGCCGAAGCTGCGTCTAGTGCTTCTGTGTAGTTGAGTGCTTCGAGCTTTCGCCTCAGCAGCACCAGTGACCTTTCGTCCATCGTGACTGCGTTTCAACCACAATCTATATCAATCAACATAGACATGCATCCATGTTGCACACATCAACGGCGAGAACATTTATGTTGCCCGCTCATAACAACGAGGTGGGCACATCGGTGCAAGCACTCCCATAGCATAAGTAATATCGTGTGCAAAACTCGTCATATTGTCAATTCTGCAGCACCGCACAAAGATTTCAAATACTGTGTTATGCGGGTGCAGGTGAACGAACTTCCAGTCTGGAAGCCCCTCTCGCAAACAATATCACTAGCAGAGAGGAAGCAGACGGACAGGTTCGTTGACATCGGGCAGTTACGTGAAAGTAACTCTGTATGTTCCACCTGCTGGTCCAGTCAGCTAATTTTTTGTTCATGACGCGCTGCCAATTCTGAAGCGAGTGTACTGCTTGGATAGCTGGAGCGTCATATGATGCGGATCGCTGTGAGCAGCCCACGTAGTAGCTCAGCTGCGGCAGCGCAGCCGACCCATGCCCCACAGGAGCAGCAGAGTTTGCTCGGCAGAATCCACCATGTACAGACAAGCTGTCATTGAACCTTTAGCTGCTTCCATACAGGCTTTCGTTTCTCCATAAACGCTCTCATGCCCTCTTGCTGATCCTGTGACCCGAAGCAGTTGTAGAAAAGCTCTCTGCAGAACAGCAGCACACTGGAGTCAGGTCAGCAACGATTGAATCCATGTCAGTCGCCCAGCTGATGCCGTCATGTTCCACATGGATGCCTATGGCCTCTCTGCACGCTCGTACAGGATGCCTTCAGGCATGGCAAGGGGTGTAGCTGTTGCAGTCAGCCATAGCAGTGTGCAGTCAGTCGTGGGGTGCTCACCTCTCATAGTGTATGGCTACATCCAGAGGTTTATTCTCAGCTGCATTGGAGGCTTGGAGTATTCTTCTTACCGCACCAGGAGGGTAGCTGCATCGTCAAGACAGACTAAGGTTAGGCAGGAGCAAGATCAACCTCTTTCTGCTGCAGTGTGCTGACGAATAACTCAACGGCAGTTGGTGTTGTGATCAGTTGCAGTTGCTCAAAAGGTGACAGCACACTGCTGAGGCAACGAGAGGGGCTGTCAAAATCATGTTGGTACCTGCAACCCACTGCCAAAACACACGTCCTGGCTTGTCAGCCCCCTACCTTGCAATTGTCTCAGCAATAGCATGTGCTTCAGTCATGAGCTGGTCTGCAGGCACAACGCGGCTGACAAGCCCAGCTGACAAAGCCTCTGGTGCACTCAGCCTGAGGCGCCAGCAACAGCAGCAGCATGAAAGCAGTGAGACGCACATACGCTAAACTCAACAGAGATGCTTTCTGCTAAACACGCAGTTGTCAATGTTATCAGTTCTTCATGACATGCTAGCAGCAACCAAGCTGCTGAACCCCTACTCAAGATGCTGATAACATGAGTAGACTCCAGATGGTGCCATGACCACCTACACCTCACCTTCTAGCCGTGAGCATCATGTCATTTGCCATTGCTCTCCCCACTAGTCTTGGCAGCCGCTGTGTTCCTCCAATACCAGGGACGACACCCAAGGTTACCTCAGGCTGTGTGGTTGGTAGGCAGCACAGGGTAGCAGGAGTCAGGAGATACAGCATATTGCATCAGCGGTCAATAGCATGAGTTTGCAGCAGCGACAAGGTGACACAGCCTGAGTTATTGATGGGAGGTGAGCTTGAAACAGACAACATGGAGCAATGGCACATGGCCTGAGCACCTTTGACATAGAGCGTGAGAGTTGATCAAAGTTAGCAAGTCAGTGCGGAGTCCATCTGTTGCGCAAAGTGTTCAATACTCACCAAACCAAAAGCTGCATTGTCAGCAGCGATGATGACATCACACAGCATGGCCAGCTCAGCGCCTCCACCCAGAGCCACCCCATTCACTGCTGCTATCAAGGGTGTCCAGCTTCGACGACCAGCACCCAGATCTTGCCAGCGAGCAAACAGCTGCTGCTGCTCACACTGCAGAACCAAGGACAGGGATGCTCATGCACACTGCTTGTGTCTGCATGCGGTCATGGGCAGCCTCCAAGGCAGCACTACAAACGCCAGGTCACTGGTTCACAGTGCCACTCATGGAGGTCTGGTCAGTATGCCCAGCACTTCACTCTCGCAGTGAGCATGGTATGGCATGGCATAAGATTAGTCGCATCTGACCTGCTGCTGATCCAGGCTGGCCATTTCTTTGATGTCTGCTCCCGCAGCAAACGCCTTGCCCTTGCCAGTGATGATGATGGACCTCACACTGCTGTCACCATCAAGCTGCTGAACTGTGTCAACAAGCTCATGCATAACCTGCAGAATGTCAACAGTCAACAGGCGTGATGCTTGCAGCAAGCTTCAGTGTCTGACCGTGACAGGTGGGCCACAGGCAGTGGGGTGGGAACCGGTGCAGACTCACCCCAGATATGCAGTGCTAAGATTGCTGGCACCACTGCAGCCAAAAGACTTGAGAACCAGATATACAGCTGCAAACACGCCTGCCGATATACTTTCATGTGCATAGCATGCTACGCAGGATCAAATACATCTCAAAGACGCACAGTTTATGGCCCAGCATGTGTGACCCAGTGAACTGATGTACGGGCATGCATCTATTAAGTACAGGTTTGGAAAGAACATGATAGATTCTAACCTTTGGCATTGAGTGCACACCTGTGTTGACAGAGCATTCATCTGTTTTGGTCTTTTCAGTTCAATCACTGCTGTTGGGCCCTGCTGGGTTACTTCCAGTGTGCTGAGCGAACCAACTTGCGTAGACGTTGCATAGGTCATACATGAAGCTGCTGACCTTTGAAGTAGGTTACGTATGATGCAGCGCTGCAGCATACTGATTTTGAGGAGCCAACCAATTCACCAGTAGCAAAGGTCAGTTTTCAAGGGTCCTGGCGTGTTGACCGATAGCAGTTGAGTCAACTCGGTGATTTTCAACACCTGTAACTGCTGAGCAGTGCTGTATGCATGATGGCAGAGGCACACAGAAGAAACCACTGAGTAACCATGGGCCCCAAAGTGTGACAACTGACGTGTAAACAAGAGAACTCATCTCATTTAGAGCTTACGTACAGGAAGTAACGTAACTGGCTGAGTAGACATCCATTTCGCATCATTCGAGTGTCACGCGTTCACGCACTTTCACCAGTGGCACGTTCACTCAAGTTGCACCTGGAACCAGCAACCTGCTCACTGCTGCTTACGTTTTTTGGTAACATTGATATACCATTATGCGTCTAGCGTTGCAGGGCAGCAACCCTGTCGCGTCCTCCAGCGGTCGCAGCACTACAGCAGCAAATGTGCTGTCTAGGACTCGACCAACAAGAAGACCCAGGCGCAATCAGTTGGATGTCAACGCCTTGTTAAGATCGGTAAGTGGTATGTCATAGTTCTCTGCTATCCAATAACCCTCACGTCGATGATCCCGGGTCAGGATCCCCCTGTGACTGGAAGCTTCTGGAGCAGCACCTGTCAGCCCGATGGCTGGAAGCTCAGCTCGGGCAGATGCGTGAAATCATGCATTCTGCTTCTCCGTTGGTAAACCTGCTACATGTGTGCCAAACACATCGCGGATTGCAGCACAAGAGGCTTGCGTCATGCAACCAACCAGCGGGAGTTCCTGTGTAGGCAAATGCACAGCTGCTGCTGCCCTTGTGTTGCTGCTGCTGCCACTCTGTTCCCAGGCTGAGGGTGTGAACGTGACTTGGTCACAGACAACAGATGACGTTGTGGTGAAGGTACCAGTAGACAGCAGTGTCAGGGGCAAGAGTGTCAAGTGAGTAGTGGTGCACCACGTG
>JARWLF010000367.1:0-20743 GCA_029853055.1 Scenedesmus sp. KT-U
CTTAGTGGTGTATCAGTCCAACTGATTGTCCAATTACCCATCTCCTGAGGTAGCTCCCTGATCTGCTGCAGCTTCTGGCAGCTGGCAGGCAGCGATGATGCTCTGACGAGCCCCGTTGCAACTGCCGCTGCTCTGGCATGCTGTATGCGTTCCTTCAAGAGCGCACTAGCAACATTGCGACTGTGACCTTGCCGACTACATTGCAGGGAAGAAAGGCATCAACAACAGATCGCAGGACAGTGGTTCTTGTGTGAAAACTTGTCCCTTCACATACAGTTGTCAGATCTGACAGGCTCTGGTGCTACACATCAGACATATACATGCACACTGTCCTGACTGCATGTTCCTCTGCAGTCAACAGACACTACTGGGAGTTGTCAACCAAAGTGCTGCATGAAACCACCACTCTGACTGAATCTGTGATGTCTCCATTCTGTCGTCCTTGAACTCACTAGTGTGCAATCTTCTCAAACAGCGCTTCAGGGTCACTGGTTGGCATCCTCCTCAATATGTCCTTGGTAATACCCAGCCAGTCAAACACCCTCTGAGGATCTTCCAGGAAGGTCTTCAGCAGGTCCGGTACGTCACGGTCGATGTCCCAGACCTCTGCAAGGTGGCTGCGAGCATCAGACTGGCGGGTCTGCAGCAGATACACACACAGGAAACACGATGTGAAACAGGAGAGCCAGTAACTAAGCCTCAGCTACATATCTGCTGGATGGACACTGGTCAGAGTCTGTCAGCACAAGACCATGATGCAGACCATGCACGACAATGCTTTGGGGATAAAAGTGCACAGGGGGCGTGGGATTGTGCCCATAAGCAGGCTTGAGTGACTACTAACTGAGCAGCAGCATGCAGCTGTGCTCACAGCAACGTTAGCCGTAGCTGCTGTGGCTGCATAAGTTTCTCAGGTGCAAGGATATGGGCGACTGCACAGAAACCTGACCGTGATACTGGTCTACTTGTCATGGCATTGCAAATGGAATCTCACCAACAACTCAGCATCCATAGGTGCCAGCTCCAATGCTGTTGTATACGCCAGATGAGCCAACTGCCACCTACACACAGACACAGTCATCTCATGGGGACCAAAAGCAGTGGTTGACACTCAGCGCTGCAAGAGCACAATGCTGCTAGTGCAGTCCCTGCCGGCATATGAACCGGCATATGTGATGCATCCTCTTGCTGCAGGACACAATCACTGTGATCATTAATTTGTCACTGCATAACTCAATCGCACCGCTCTGCCATCCTGTAGGCATCTCCAAGCCTTGCCCAGCTTTTTGACACTGCAGGATCTATCTTGAGGGACTCCTCAGCTGCAAACAGCGCCTGCAGAGTGTGCGAGTACAGCGGCAGCACAAACACTGTTTGTCACTCATATAACTGAGCACACCGTACGTAGTACGTTACCACATAACTGTGGCAGCTCAAGAAGGTTCAGCATCAGGTGTTTTGAAGCAGCACAATGCAAGCTGCCCTTGATCACTGCAGACTCGTCCGGGTTGAATCCGGGCACAGCTACACAGAGCTTTGCCCACATGCTTGTCACATTGACATACTGTCCATTCATTGTCCGTAGCATGAGGTGATGCTGAACCTGTCCCACAAGCACCTGCTGGTGGTCCCCCAGTCTTGCATATGCTAAGCTGATGTTGTTGAACAGTGATGAGTCCTCAGGGTTGAGTGCTGCTGCTTTCCAGTAAGACTCCAGTGACTCCTTCCACTGACCTGACCTGAAGGCAGAGTTACCCTCCAGGCGAAGCTCCAGGGAACGAGCTTCATCCTCTGCGTACAACAGAACATGACAGTATGCTTAGCATACCATATCATCTGAAATGCTCGGCAGTGATTAGGCTATCCAGCAAAAGAAGAGCAGGTTGTGAGGGGTGCACAAGAACAGAGGCCCGCATGCCAGCTAAGAAGTGACTGGCCAGCAATAAGGGACGGCCTTAGCTCCTCAATCATCTACTCTGCCAATGACCTGAGGGATGCAAGCAGTCACTGGCAGCATAAACAAGGCTGCTCCATCTGCTAGCTACCCAGCCAGAGTGGACACATAAGTGCCATGCAAATCTGTCGTGCGCGTGCAAATATTCAGCAGTGGAGGCTGCCAGTCACCTTCCGGATACTGTGCTATGTCACCGCCAGCAGAAGGTAGCCTGGTCTAACCACTCACCCTGAATACGCGCATACATCTGGGTGCTGAGAACAAAGCATTTCTCCGTCCATATGTCAGTCAGCTTCAGAATCGCCATATTGGGACCATCCATGCTGAGGGATGGCCTTGCTCTGTATCCTGTTCCTCTGAGTTTGCTGAGCAGACCACCTTCATGTATCAATCGCAGGAGTTGATCTGTATTGGCAAACTGCATGTGCACAAGACACCAACACAGTCACTGAGAGTTACTACACCATCAGCATACCGCATACAGCGAGCACTACAGTTTGAAAAACTGTGACAGGGGCAGTCCCATTGTGAGAATCACTGCTTGACTGCATGAACAGGCTTCCAAAGCAAAGAGAATTGTTGTTGACAGCATCGTAGAGCGTGCAAAGCAGTGGTCTGCAGGACAGCAAGCTGCATAGCACCAATCCAGAGCATGCTGCAGGAAACTACAAACCAACACAAAGCATGCTGCAGGCACCTGTAGACTACCCAGAACATGCGTCAAGCAACTGTAGAGTATCCGAAAGCATGCTGCAAGAAGCTGCAGACCAAAGCATGCTGCAGGACTGCACAGCAACACCAACCATGTTGCAGGCAACTGCAGGAACTCCCAAAGCCTGCTGCTGAAAACTACAGAACATCCTCAAGCATGCGGCATGATACTGCGCAGCAACCCGGATGCTGCGAGGACATTGCAGAGCAGATGAAGGCATGCTGCAGGATATTGCAGAGAAATTCAGAGCACGCTGCAGAAATCGGCGTAGCAACCCTTAGCATGCTGCAAGAAACTGACCTGGCATAGGATGTTGAAGAACCTTATGAAGTAGTAGTGCACTCCCCCTGTCATAACCTTTGCATACACGCTACTGTCATACTTCTGATCTTCCCACTTGTGCTGCTTTATCTTGAGCTTTGTTAGCTGTCGATCGATTGCCATCTCACTCAGCTTTTGTGCCTGCAACTTGACCTTCTCTACTGCTCTCTGTTTCATGGCTTTACCCACGAACTGCGAGTAAGGATCTCTGTACAGAGCACAGATACGGAGCGCTGTATGTTCTGCTAAATGGTTGCGTAATCTGGGGCTGTAGATCATGGAGTTGGCGGCAATGCTGAGGAGGTTGACTGCTACTGCCTGAGATTGGTCTTGTGCGTCAAAGTAGGTAGATCCCTTGTTATGTAGGGGCCAACTGCAGGAACAGAGAGAGGCAAGACGAACAACAGCAAATGATGAGCAGCCCCCAATTGATCCTGTCTTGATCACATCATTCCATCTATTGCATCAAGGTTGATCGCTACACCAGCTGACTGCAGCAGATCTGCTAGACTCTCACAGTGTGGCAGGAACCAGTTGTGGGAGGCTGCCCAACAGAAGGCAACATGACAAGGTGTCCGTGTATAGGGGCCACTTGGACATAGCATGACAGCAGACAAGGCTGGCTTCACAGACTACCAACCCCTATCTTATTCCTGCAGTGAAGCTGAGCCGCGACAGCCGAACAACTCACTCTATCAGCGCCAAACTCTGTTCCAGCATACGTGGGACTGCTTGTGGAGCAAAGAGGCCAGCCTTCTCCATATTTTGCACATACAATCTGCAATAAGTTTGCAATAAATGGCATACACCAGGTAGCATAAGAACGCACGGCAGGAGGTTAGCTCCAGCTTTAGGTGCTGAGCCGGCACCAATTTTTCCTTCTACCACACACGCCAGTCTCAGCACTCCTACAACCAATGCATGTGCTTGGTTGTGAGGTAACAGGTCCCAAATGGCATATGAAGGACATTTTTTGTACCCGCATAGCTCTTTGGCAGTTTCCTGCTGCTGGCTGCAGCTTCTGCTGCGCTGTGGTGTGAACTGGCCAACAGCTGATGTGGGGCTGCAGGGGTATGCCAGGCTGTGCTCACTCGTAGTTGGCCATCTCTGCAAGCATATTTATAGCCGTGCGACGTAAAGAGCGAGGGACATCTCCGCTTTGGCTGTCAATGTCAGGGGGTCCATCAGGGTGGTGCATCACCTCCACAACATCAGTTGCAGCTGTGGATGCTGCAAGCTTGCCATCCTCTGGCCAGTCACTCAGCGCTATATCAACCATAACTTGCACACCACCAGCATCACAGAACTCCTTGACCTCGTTGCCAAACGACAGGGCTGCTTTGCTAGTAAGTTCATAGATGATGAAGTACCGGTGTGAATAGGGCAAGGAAGCATCCTGCAACTTGGCGAGCTCTTTCTTGTAATACACTACCTTTGTGTCAGAAGGCATGGCGAAAGCTAGACCACGCGTGCCGCCTCTGCCAGTGCGTTTGAGGTAAGGTTGGCGAACATTGATTGTTAGTGTACAACAGCGTTATCAGGGTGTGCTTCAGCTGGACCCTGAACCTTATATAGTGACGGTCAAACAACCTCATGAGGAGGTATGCATTGCATTCGTTAGCACGCCCTTGAGCTGGTCATGCTGTGCTGGCGGTACAGCTTCCATGCCAACTGGCTCAATCAAACAGCCACGCCAGTTGCGTCACTGTGTGCCTTACATATAAACACTACATCTGCTGTACGAAGTCATGCATCGAGCATCTGTTCAGCAAGCAGATGGTCTCCACTGCCTCATGTAGCTACCTATGATATTAGCCTAATATTATGCAGTGCATGCACCATTCACTGAATCTGAGACTTGTGTTCAACTTTCTTTCACAATCGTGTTTAGACCCAGTCCATTTCACGGGCCGGAGTGGAGTCAATGGACAAGCCGGCCGAACGAGGGGCTGCCAAAGGGCAGGCTGCCGCTGTAGCCAACAAATGCCATGCATACGACAACATACAGCGGAGAACACCAAACAGGTTGCGGTATCATACATGCATGCATGCGCAGAAAAACTGCTGCTCAAAGTCACATGCGCTGCAAGGTTAGTGCAAAGACCCATAAGATAAAACCAATCCACAAAACAAATCATTAGCTAAAGCGCTCGGCTGGTCGGACCCTCAGAACAGGTTTGAAACCTGTTGATGCAGAGCTTACATCCAATATGATAGATGAGCTGGCCGCCATGACCTCAGAAAATGGTGGTTATTGTGATTCCACAAAAACCAGCACCTGCAGGCACTGTCTGTGACAAGCTGCAAAACTGAAATACTGCATTACATGCCCAGCAATTATGCCTTGTAGCACACTGTGACATGATGCCACCACTACATGGTACAAAGCATGCTTTCGAGCCTTATGAACGAAGCCATTGCCACTTCTCACAACACTATTGGTGTACAGTCCTTGGCAAAATACCTGCTCACATGCCAACAGCAGACTGTGGATGTGTCCTTATATACGCCATGTCCCACACTGTTCACCAAGTTGTGGATTGTTCGCCCAAGTCTCACTGACAATGCATGCCACATCTATCCTGCCCTCACAGACAATTAGTATTGTACACATGACTACAGTATCTGCACAGCCACAGTATTTTGATTGTCATACTTGCAGCTTGAGGGCTTATCTGCCATACCCAGTCAACACCAACTTTCAACAATGCTTGAACAGACATGCATGGGCTTGACACACCGTGGTGATGCCAGAATGTCTGTGCATACCACATCCTTGTTGCTATACGATAACGCTGCTGTGAGTATGCCACCACTTGATGCAGTGTGCTACAACTTGTTGGAAATAACAAATGATCGACCCTAATCAAAATTTTTGCACACAAACCGGGCAACAAGCCACAGAACATGCTTGCACCACTTGTTGATGCACATCCGGATCAACTGTTTTCATAACCGTGACCCACTTCCACCGCTGATCAGTACTTCACGCTTGCGACAGTGTCAGGAGCATATAGCAAGTGTACCTACTTTGCAGCTTTGTTTACCGAATGCCCGTTCTTGTAGTCCTTGTCCAGGGGAACAAAGTACTCGTAGTCATTTGGTTCATCCCTATACTCCCCTGCATTATTGTACCCACTCCAATCCTGGTCACTGTTTGCTGCACTCATCTGTGCTTCTGCCGCTGTCTCTGCTGTCACATCTATACCCCATGGCTTGACTAGCTCAGCCATCTTGCTGAAGATAGGGAACATCCTGCAAAACCAACACAACACGTATAGCAGCAATCAAGGATGATGCCAATGCAGATTGTCAGCTGAACTATTATGTCCTCGGAGGCATGGGTTTCACAGGACATGCATTGTCTAAAGTAATGTGTTGAGCAGATCCGCCTACTTTCAACAGATGTTGCATGCACAAAGACAATAGAACAACAACGTCCTTCCAAATGACACCTGCGGAATACATTACCTGTGAGCCACAAATAGCTCTGTTGGCCTACAAGGCTGCCCAGACATCGGCTCAGTCATCCCAATCATCATGAGCCTGCTCGCTGCCCTTATGCCTGGAGTGCCCAGGACACACAGTGTAGCTCGGCAATCGTTGGCGGAATACAGTGTCATAATGTGCCTGCAATGGTACGTCCCAACAAATAGGAAGACGCTACTTCTATGGCAAACACACTGTATCAGCGGCTTCTACCAAGAGCGGTTGGCGTTATGATTTGCAAAGGTGGACGATATGAGGAAAATCCGTCAGTACAAGCTGCGGAGCGGGGATGATGGATGGTACACACCTAATGAGTCCTGATTTCTTGTGTCTTGTCGGTTGGTCAGTCCAACTAATTGACCACCCTCCAGTGTCCTGAGGTAGCTCTCTGATCTGCTTCAGCTTGTGGCAGCTGGCAGGCAGTGACGATGCTGATATGGGACCTGTTGCAACCGCTGCTGCTCTGGCATGCTGTATCCGATGCTTCAGTTGCTCGCTGGCAACACTACGACTGTGCCCCTGTCGGCTGCATATTAAAAAATAGGTGATGGCGAGTCAGAAGGCATTCAGCCAAGGTGCAACAGTGCTTAGCAAGGTTCGACAAATTGCTTATGTGTCCATTGTGAGCCACATGGGTTCTTTCATTATTGCCATACATGACACATCGATACCTGCATGCAGATTGTCCTGGTTGCAAGCACCGTGGCAACATCACTTTGCAATGATGCCAGAGTGCTGCATCATACAAGCATGACTGCATGTTGTACAGTCGTGAGTCTTCTCTGCTCACCATTCCTGAACTTTAGCAAAAAACATTTGAGGGTCATTGGTCGGCATCCTTCTCAGCATGTTTCTGTTGATACCCAACCAGCTGAATAGTCTCTGACGATCACTGATGAAGGTCTGCATCATCTCAGGTACGTCAGTGTCGATGTCCCAGACTTCAGCAAGATGGCTGCGAGCATCCGACTGGCGGATCTGAAGCAATTACCCACACACACGAAGCACCTGACTCATGCAGGAGGTGGCTGGTTCAAACCTTTCGCATACATGTTCAGGCTGCATCAACGTCAGATGAAGTGTGTCGGTAGACGGCTACAGTGCAGTCCATGCACCAAGATGAATTGCAGGAGACTGTTCAATCACAGTGCCAATAAACATCGCATGCCCACCAGCAACTCAGCATCAGCAGGCGTCAGCTCAAGTGCTGTCTTGTAAGCCAGATGAGCCAATTGCCACCTGCACAAAAGCACAACAGACAGGCAGTGTCTATGTCGAGCAATGACGGTGGCCACCGCTCCAGTATCAGAAGAGCAAACGCTGCTTGTACAGTTCCTGACAGCTTACAACCACGACAGGTTTTGCACGTATTCTTCCTGCTGCACATGAGACTATATTGCTAGCACGCCCCTCAAGCACACCTTTCTGCCATTCTGTAGGCATCCCCAAGCCTCGCCCAGCTCTTTGACACAGCAGGGTCAATATCCAGCGACTGCTCAGCTGCAAACATTGCCTGCAGAGTGTCCACAACAACCCCCTTCTGTCAGAATCAGGATATTGGCGAACGTACAGTGTGATTAGTTTGCCAGGACAGTCTGATAATCAAGCGTAAGGCCCCAGTGGCTGTTGAAGCAATATGCCTTGCAAGCTGCCCTCAAGAAGTCTACAGTGCTGAACCACAGCGAATGAAAAGTACGGCTACACAGACCTTTACGTCATGATTGCCCTATCATCATAGCGTCCTGAAGATGCTCATTCTCATTATGCTTCATGGGAGCTGATATGCATTTCGTCATTACCTGCTGGTAGTCCCCCAGTCTTGCATACGCCAAGCTGATGTTGTTGAACAGTGAAGAGTCCTCAGGGTTGAGTGCTGCTGCTTTCCAGTAAGACTCCAGTGACTCCTTCCACTGACCTGACCTGAAGGCAGAGTTACCCTCCAGACGGAGCTTAAGGGAACGAGCTTCATCCTCTGCAGACAGCAAGGCACGGCTGTATGACAAGCATCCCCACACAGTGTTTGCAAGATGCAGGTGATAGAGCAAGAATTGGGGCTTCTTTGAGGAGCAACAGAGAAGCCTGCTGCTGTCCATACAAAAGTAAAAAGTTGGCAGTAAGGCATAGCCGGTCATCGATGTAACGATACAGCAATGCCCCAAGTTGAGCAGCGACCAGCAGGAAGGGTTGTACAGCTGCACCAGCTGCTCAAACGCCATAAGCACATGCAGGTCATGCGCTGTCTGGTGGGCATGCAACAGAAGTGAATGCACGCAGCCACTTGCTTGGTACAGATGTGCATCACAGCAGCAGGCAGGTAGTCTGGTTCGCCATAACTTACCCTGTATTCGCGCATACATCTGAGTGCTCAGAACACAGCACTTTGCTGTCCAGATGCCAGTCAATATCCTGACAGTCACATCAGTATCCATCCTGAGAGAGGGCTCTGTTCCGTATTTCGTCCCCGTGAGCTTGCTAAGCAGACCACCTTCATGAATCAATCGTAGGAGTTGATCCGTATCAGCAAACTGCATGTGCACAGTACATCAGCACAGTCAATACACAGCTCTAAACATACATCATCATACCTGCCCCACTGCAGCAATACAAGGCATGAACTGTCGCTTGGCCAGTGGTTACTGCTTGACTGCCTGGACAAGCCTCTGTTGTTTCTGTGGTGTTGTTGAACCGGAGCAAAGCGTTGCTGACACAACCATAAGCTAGGGTGCGTGCAGCAGAACCTGCTAGACAGCAGGGTGCATGGCGCCAAGCTACTAACGCATGTTGCAGAGAGCTATAAGGTGCAAGTCACCTGCAGTAAGGTGTTGAAAAACTTGTTGAAGTGATAGTGCACTCCTCCTGTTGTCACTTTGGCATATGCGCTACTGTCATACTTCTCGATTCTCCAATTGTTCTGCTTCTCAAAGAGCTCAGCCAAGTGTTCCAAGATCGCAAACTCGCTCAGACCTTGTGCCTGCCACTTGGCCTTCTCTACTGCTCTCTGCTTCATGGCTTCGCCCACATATTGTGACCAGGGATCTTTGTAAAGTGCACATATGCGAAGGGCTGTATGCTCTACTAGATGGTTGAGCAACTCCTGGCTGTACACCATGGCGTTGGCAGCAATGCTGAGGAGGTTAACTGCTACTGCTTGAGATTGGTCTTGTGCATCGAAGTAGGTAGATCCCTTGTTATGCAAGGGCCAACTGCAGGCAACAGAGAATTGCAGAACACACGACAACAAAGTGATGAGCATCTGACGCTGCTGCAATCAGTCTTGATCAACATTACTTCATTGCCTTGAATTGAGAGATAGAGAGCAGTGTCTGCACCAGACTTCAAGAGGTGTTTTCTGGCACTAGCAGTAACCAGTCTCAGCAGGATAGTACAGAGAAAGGCAGCCTGTCCGGTTTTTTCTTCAACATCAATATCAGAGACCCTGATATTCAACAAGGCTGGCACCAACAAAGTCCTGGCTCATGTTGTTGCAAGGACTCAATCTTGCAGTCAAGCTGAACTGACAGCCAGTGAACTCACTCTACCAACGCCAGACTCTGTTCCAGCATCCGTGGGAGAGCTTGTGGCGCAAAGAGGCCAGCTTTCTCCATGCTTTGCACATATAGCCTGCATACAGGTTTGGGATTCGTGCCACACATCAGGTAACATCAGGACAAAGCTGAAAGCTGTAGCTCCCATTGGCAGCTTGCTGTGCCAGGACCTGCCAGTGACTGTGCACAAGCCTTGTGTTCACCGTACATGCAACTCCAAGCCGTTCTACAGCTACATGTGTGCTAAGACCGTGGGGTCCCAGAAACCATCAGTACTGATACAGCCCACGTGCACTATCTACTGTTTCTCTGGCAGGTCCTGTTGATTGACAAACCTACTGGCTTCTGAACTATCTGTACACTGCCCATCAGCTGCTTTGATGCTGCACGGATTGGTTGCCCTATGCTCACTTTTGCTTCGTCATCATTGCGAGCATAACGATAGCCATGCGGCGTAAAGAACGAGGGACACATTTGCTGTGGCTCTCGATGCTAGAAGAACCATCAGGGTGCTTCACCACTTTCACTACATCAATCGCAGCTGTGGAAGCTGCAAGCTTGCCATTCACTGGCCAGTCTTTCAGTGCAATATCAACCATAACTTGCACACCACCAGCATCACAAAACTCCTTGACATCCTTGCCAACAGATATGGCTGCTTCTTTCGTAAGTGCATGAATGATGCAGAGACGGTCAAAATAGGGCACGGATTCATCCTGTGACCTGAGCAACTCCTTTTTATAATATAATACTCTTGCTTCGGAAGGCATGGCGACGGGTGGCCTCTGTGTTGCTCTGTCTAGGGGCGGGAAGTCTGGCGATGGTTGTTTGAGTGCGTACAATAGCAGTTGCGGGGTGCAGCTCAATAAGACCTTGACAAACAGTTGTAGGTAAACCATTTGATTGACTCTGGACGCAAAACGCTCCCTAACAGGCCCTGCCCTTCAGCTGTCGGACCAGTAGTCATGCTTGGCTGGCTGTACAGCTCCCTGCGGTCATTCGGCATCTGGCTCTAGTGCTGACCGTGATTTCATTGCAGTCGCATTTGGGCTGGTAGCAATCAAACAGTAACCGGCGCTGGTGCTTGAGACCACTGTACACTCGGGTCTTGCCAGCAGCACAGCCATACAACATAGTACACCACTAGTGCCAGCATGAACACAGAGACAGCAGTTGCATCGAAGCAGCACGATCCCTCCACTGGGACTAGGATAGTACCACGTTTCAAGCCAATCTGAAGCTGCCATACAAGCTTCAACAAGCTACTGCAACGTCATACAATTCACCCCAACAGCTATAACAAGTACGCTGCCGCAATGCATGATCAAATGCAGACAACTGTGTGCTGTTAACATGCATGTATGCATATGCCGCATACAGCCAGGTGTACCCAGACTCCAAGCCATTACATAACCTATATTGCCCTGCCCCTGCCCTGAGGTGATCTGTTCAGCGAAAACCTCCACAAGACGCCCAACAGGCAGGCTGCCACAGGACGCTGGCACTCTAAACTCGCTGCCCAAACAACATCCAATGCATGTGGCGATGTACATCACAGCAACAAGTCACCTTGCATTGTACTCTTACCAGACACTTCACATATTCAAGATCCATGTCACATACCAGCATAACGCTATACACGCCATCAGTAGCAATGATCTGCAGTGACTGATTGCAGGACTCCTGTGACACAATGAAGGTATAGTACACGCCATGGGTACTCTGCCCCACCACTCCGTTGTACACATGCAGACAACCGCTCAGCATAGGAGCCTATGTACACAAACAGCAAACGGGCTTATGTACACGCATCTTCCACAAACAAGTCCTGTACAGACAACAATCACCCTTAGAAATTCTTCAGTTTGACTGCCTACATCTGCATCCTTGTTGCTGTACATTGAACACAGGCAACTGCTTCTTGATGCTCTCAAGATCAATGCTGCAATCGTCAAGAGACAGCTTGTACATATTGACTGCTCACTTCAGATGTACTACATCTGAGTGGCACTGCTGCTGACAAACAATAAAGACGCTACCTATTCTGCCTGTACTACTGGCTGCTTGTCTCAGCAGCTAATGCAAAGGATCAAAACTACACTGAAGTTGCTGTCATCTCTGAGCAGCACTACTGAAGTGATTGAAAGATGCGATAGCATCATCCAGCATGCCTACCTATTTTGCAGTTTTGCGCATCAAGTGTCCATTCTTATAGTCCTTGTCCAAGGCAACCAAGTAGTTTTCATCATCCTCCTCATCAACATATTCCCCGGCATGATTGTACCCACCCCAGTCTGTGTCGTTGAAGGCCGCAACTGTCTGCGCTTCTGCTGCTGTCTCAGCTAAAACTTTTACTCCCCAGGGATTGACGAGCTCGCTGATCTTGCCGACCAGAGGAAACATCCTGCGGGGAGGTCAGCAGACAGCATGACAAACTGCACACTGACATCCTAGGCTCGACTAAATCAACTTGGCAACTTGCCATGGCAAGTTGGTCAAAAGAAGGTGGATCAGATTACGTCGGTAATACTGCGGCGGCTGTCTGACTGTTTCAGACGCAGGACAATTGTTTCAATCACTATGCAGGGCAAGCCTTGACATAATATCCACACAGTGTTGTTGAACAACGCCAGCAGTTCAAGATACCAGTGTGTGTGCAATTTTACCTCTGTGACACAAAGATGGCTTTTACCTGTGTGACACAAAGATGGCCATTGGCCTGGAGGGTTCTCCAAACATTGGCTGGGTCATTCCTGTTATCAACAACCTCTTCACAGCTCTTATGCCCGGGGTACCCAGCACATGCACTGTAGCTCTGCCTTCAGTGCCTGAATAAACTGTCAGCATGTGCCTGCGATTGCAGCAGCAGCTGTTCCCTTACTCCTCAACGTAAGAGGAAATCTGCGTTTAAGTATACAGGAGACCACAGCTAGCAGGACAAGCAGTCATACATCAGAGAGGCGGCAGATCTGAGCATACATGCAGTTCCCACAAGCCCATGTAGCGAGCTGTGCATATGCGCAAGCACAGCTGCTGACGTGAGCGTGAAAGCTGTGATAGGGTAGAGGTGCGAGGTATATCATCATACCTTATCAGTCCCGTATGTTTGTGTCTCAATGACATGTCAGTCCAGCTCATACTCCAGCTGGCCAACTGCTGAGGGAGCTCTCTGATCTGCTTGATCCTTGGGCAGCTGGCAGGCAGGGATGTTGCTGGTATGAGACCTGTGGCTACTGCTACTGCTCTCGCATGTTGTATTTTCTCCTTTAGCAGCATACCGGCTATGCAACGGCTGTGACCTTGGCGGCTGGATGAACACGGCAGAAGCAGACAGGAACATGAGAGCTCTGCTTTGCAGACTGGTACGTGTTTATATGCTACTGACCCCTCAGAATGGTCTGACATGTTTTTCTGCATGACAGCGTATGCGTTTGCAGCAAGGGGAGCCAAGAATACCTTCAAGCTGCAGCCACCAAAGCAGCCAACATGTCCCACTACTCATGAGCAACAGCACTTTGCACTGGTGCCTGATTGGTACTACACCCTAAAAGTATCATGCAATCACCTCTGTAGAAATCTTTCAGCCAGATCTCCAGCATTAGCAGCTTGCATCTTCTGTACTTCCTTCTTGCTGAGCCCCAACCACTCGACGACAACTTGAGGCTCCTCCATGAAGGTCTGCATCATTTCAGGTACATCACGGTCGATGTCCCAGACTTCAGCAAGATGGCTGCGAGCATCAGACTGGCGGCTCTGCAGCAAGAACACACGAGAAATTCTTGGGGACCTGTGCACTACTGGTACGAACTGTTGCCAACATTGGTGAAGGTTGCAATGTGATCATGGAGTAGACCAGTATGAAACAACCTTACAGCAACAGAACATGTATAGCTTATAGTTGTGAGATTATTGTGAAGAAAACAACATAGCAGCTGCCTTGCCATACCAAGAGGATTGTTGCAGCTCACCAGCAACTCAGCATCCATAGGCGCAAGCTCCAGAGCTACTGTGTACGCCAGGTGAGCCAACTGCCACCTACAGCAAAAGAACATACTGTTTGGTGCAGAAGGGCATGGAAAGCTGCCGACGCAATAAGATAGGTAGAAATTTTTATTCAATTGCTACCTATTTATAAGTTACAGCTGCAGTAGGTTGCAATGTTGTTACTTCAGCCCGCTCAACCAAGTGCTGTGGCTGGACTTGAGAGACATGGCTGAATGAAGTGACCAGTGACATACCATGCCGCATACTAGTAAAGCTTCAACACAACATGCAACACAGTACACCTGGGTGCCTGCAAGTGTTGCGCATCTGTTGACTGCTGAACTGTGTTGCAAGCAATCTCTGCCAAACGTAGACAACTTGTGACATCACTCAATCGCACCTCTCTGCCATCCTGTAGGCATCTCCAAGCCTTGCCCAGGTCTTTGACACTGCAGGGTCAATCTTGAGAGACTCCTCAGCTGCAAACAGCGCCTGCAGGGCGATCAGCACACTTTCAGTTTCAAGTACACAATATGATCATTATGAGTATACCCTGGACAGAAGACAACCCGCAGTTTGGCATCTACCGCGGCATGGCCACACTCATTTCAGGGTTTACTGAGGCCACCACTGGTGTCCAAGAGAATGGCATTCTCTCGTGATAAATCGCCGCTGGCGCAACAGATGTACACAATGACAAACCCACGCCACCACACAGGCATAGCTCGGGTCACTAGAGGTCAGCAGTGCACACCACTTCTTCCTGTCTGCAAAACTGATTCACCTGCTGGTGGTCCCCCAGTCTTGCATATGCTAAGCTGATGTTGTTGAACAGTGAAGAGTCCTCAGGGTTGAGCGCTGCTGCTTTCCAGTAACACTCCAGTGACTCCTTCCACTGACCTGACCTGAAGGCAGAGTTACCCTCGAGACGGAGCTCAAGGGAGCGGGCTTCACTCTCTACAGGAGATAGAAAATACCTGAGAGCATTGCCCCATACTCAGGACGTTGGGCAGCTGCTGATGCTGGCAAACAAGACCTCGTTGAAGACATCAGACCCAGCAACGATGAGTAGCAGCCAAACATGCAGGGCAAGCAGCCTAAACCAGCAAGCGTCTTCCACGTCTCAGGCGGATGAAAGCAATGCATCAGCCCGCATGACTGCTTGACCAGCCAAAGGTGTGTTGCAGCAACACATGATCTGTTTGATTCGTATTATCTTACCCTGCATACGCGCATACACCTGGTTGCTTAGCACGAAGCACTTCTCCGTCCATATCTCAGTCAACCTGAAGATCGTGAACTGAGGACCATCCATACTGACATTGGGCTTGTATTTATACCCTGTTCCTCTGAGCTTGCTGAGCAGACCACCTTCATGGATCAGGCACAGGAGTTGGTCTGTGTTGGCGAACTGCATGTGCACAGTACATCACACAGTCACTTGGGTACAACACACATGGAACATTGCATGTGCAGCAGAGCATATGATCGCAGCAGAGGCAGAGACATCCCACTTGTT
Source organism: Scenedesmus sp. KT-U (assembly GCA_029853055.1). NCBI lineage: Eukaryota > Viridiplantae > Chlorophyta > Chlorophyceae > Sphaeropleales > Scenedesmaceae > Scenedesmus > Scenedesmus sp. KT-U. The sequence continues at coordinate 15,525 of JARWLF010000367.1, forward strand.
GCGGCACCCTCTTGCACTGCATGGTGCACAGACACTTGGAAGCATGCCGCAGGAAAGCTGCTCCAGCTTATCTGGTAGATCAACAACTGACCTGAGACAGAATGTTGAAGAACCTGATGAAATAATAGTGCACTCCCCCTCTTATCACTTGTGCATAACCACTGCTGTCATACTTGTTGGCTTCCCATTTCTGCTGCTTTGCCTTCAGCTCATCCACCTGCTTATTGGCTTCTGACTGGCTCAAACCCTTTGCCTGCAGCCGAACCCTCTCTACTGCTCTCTGTTTCATGGCCTGGCCTACAAACTGCGTATAAGGATCTCTGTATAGAGCACATAATCGAAGTGCCGTATGTTCTGCTAGATGCTTGCGCAACTCAAGGCTGTGAATCATGGCATTGGCAGCAATGCTGAGGAGGTTGACTGCTACTGCTTGGGATTGGTCTTGTGCATCAAAGTAGGCATTGCCTTTGTTGTGTAGCGGCCAGCTGCAGGTCCAAGAATCATGCAACACCAACCATTTGAACACATGAGCATGATAAAGCTTGCTAAATACGGCTGGTGTGATGACTGGTTAGACTGACGCCAGATTATGACAGTACTGTCCATGCAGAGCTGCAGGAAAGTCTGTGCAAAGCAGTCTCAGGTTTGCTCAACCAAGAAGGCTTCATAAGGCATAACAGCAAGAGCGATGCTTGTAACAGTGTTCATCAAAGCATTCTAGCATGATAGTGAACCCTGCATCTATGCTGATTTGGTCTAGCACATTCACTCACTCTACCAGTGCCAGACTCTGTTCCAGCATCTGTGGGAGAGCTTGTGGGCTGAAGAAGCCAGCCCTCTCCATCTGATGCACATAGCCCCTGCAAACGCAAACATCCTCTCAAAGGTGGGTGACAGTCACCAATCAGTAGTAGTAGGGACACAGCTGGAGGCAGTGTCCTGCCAGAGGTGTGGCAGGGCTGCACAAGCACAGTTGACTACGATCTCTGCTAACCCAAGCGACAGCAGCAGCATTTGATGAAGCCACAGAGGGCTTAGTTTAGGCAGAAGATACAAAATCTGAAAGCGTCAGCTGCACAGTTGTTGGCCATGATTTTTCATCAGCTATCTGCCGCTTGCTGTAAGGACATTTGTACTTTGAATGCAAGGGCAACAGCTATTACAGGGCTGAGGAGGCTTGTGAAGCAGTTCTTACTCGTAATCATCCATCTCTGCAAGCATGTTGATAGCCATACGTCGCAAAGAGCGAGGAACGTCCACGCCCTGGCTCTCAACGTCAGGGGGACCATCAAGGTGGGGCATCACTTCTACTTGATCTGTGGCAGCTGTGGAAGATTTTAGCTTGCCATCTTCTGGCCAGTCCTTGAGTGCCATACTAACAATAGCCTCAACACCACCAGCTGCGCAGAACTCCTTGACCTCCTTGCCACGAGACAGGGCTGCTTCTCCAGTAAGCTCGTATATGATGAAGTACCTGGCAGAGTATGACATGGACTCATCCTGCAGTCTAACCAGCTCTTTGGTATAATACTCTATTCTTGTTTGTGATGGCATGGTGGTCGCTGGCCCACGAGTGACACAGGCTCTAGATCAAAACAGGCGCAAGTGCAAACAGGCCCGCGTGATGCGTGCTATAGCAGTGACTTGGAGCGTAACAGAAGGGTTTCTATCCAACATGTCAGCACACAAAGCCCAACATCAAGTCTGGCATCCAAGTGAGAGCTGAGGCTGGCACGTGTCCCTGGCCTAAGCCTGTCATGCTGAGCTGGCTGTACAGCTTCCAGTCTCATTGGTGCCAACCACCAGGTCGCGTCATCACGGCTGCTCAGCGTTTATTGCCAAACGTGGCATCCAAGCAGCTTCACTTCAGATATCATAGGTGCTGGCCGGCACCAAAAGGCATGCCTGCTTGAGCCTGGCAGAAACAGCACATGCACTGAGGCAGTATTCGATCTGGCCCGGCTGTGTTCACCTTACCAGCCACTTCACTAAGGCCGATCAGCAACGTATTTTGCTAGCATACTTGTTACAAACCATGATACGTTCAACACAAACATGCTGCTGGCATTACACAAAGGTTGCCTTTTGCACACGTCTGCAGCCACATCCATACATTGCTGAATATAACCATTGTGACCGTGTGTGTATGTGCATCTGTACAGTGTACACTGTATGAAGTTGAAGACCCTGCACCTAGGGTGCCCACATCTGCTGATCTCGAAATACAGGTCACGTATGTACTGCGAGCCTTGGATCAGGTGACTCGACAATGAGGGTCCAGAACACTCTGTACAGTTGCAGAGATGAGCCTGCTGGCAGACTCAGCAATAACCAGGCTGCCAGCCTGCTATGCCTGCCAGCTGCTGCTTTAGCTCAAACATCAACCTGCCAGGGTCTTGCAAACTCATGTGACTATGAACATGTGCCAGTTTGTGGAGTCTTGTGACCTGTGCAGCAATGTCTGGAAGCCATCTGTCAGAAATGTCAGGGTGGCACGACTGCCCATCATGTAATCAGTATGGGTTGGCAGCGCAGGCAGCAGGTATGCCCACCGTGTACGGCTGCATGTGCAAGCGCTGCAGGAAAGACAGCACGTCAAACCTGCTGTTGACTATAGCATGTGTGCAGTGGTTGACCTGACACCAAACATGCTGGAGGTGACTTGAACAGTGCCAACAGCCTGGCCACAAAACCATGTGCTGGTGTTAGAGGGTCATTCCTGCAGCTGCTCAAGGGTCTATCACTGGTGGAGCTGTCAATGCGGCTGCAGTCCTCACCATCTGCATCTACTGTGTCTCTTGGTGCATCATCCATGACCACTATGACAGGAGCTTGGGGTCCACCAAGCTTATGCTGCTGCTCAGCTGCTTTCTTTGATGTGTAGATGCTGACAAAACCAACGCATGCTGATATGGACGCTGGGATCACAAGGAATAACATGCTGGTCAGGGCACTGGCAATACGCCATCGATGGCTGCGCATGCCATACAGGCTACAAGTAACCTTCTTGCTGGTCAAAGCTCCACTTGGAGGGATGCTGCATGCAGCTGGACTGACGGAGGTGCTGTCTTTGCTGGGGTTGCTACCAACATCAGACTTGCCAGTAGACCTCTTTGCTGTCCCACCTGCACCGGCTGAGCGCATAGCCTGAACAACATCCTGTTGTGATGGGTCATTAATATGCACGACTGGTAGAATGTCTACGCCATTGTCGTGGGTATCGTTGGAGGTACGTCTGCTTGGTGCTGCACCCTTCTGCAGCTGGCCAGCTGGTCTGCTGCTTGCAGGTTTGTCAGAAGGTGTGACCAGTGACAGGCCGAGCTTGTTCTTGATAACATCTTCATAGTACTTTAATGCTTTGGCTGCTGATGGCTGTGCTATGATTGGTATATCAGCAGAGCTGTGCGCTGTCCCTCTGTTTCTGCGCTGATGCGTTTTCGGGCTTTCCAAGATTGCCTGCATGCAGCACAATATAGCATGTCACTCAGCAGTACAGTGTTCCATGATTTGCAAACACAATCTTCTCAGAGCTTTGGCTGTCGAAGAGTGGTCGCTGATGCGCATCAGCCTTTGACTTTGAACCTGGGGTGCATACGCACCTCCCTTCTAGTGAGACTCATATAGGCTGTATTTAGAGCTTCAGGCTACAGTCAAAGAGGTGCTGATATGGAGCAGCACGCCAGCTTTCATAGAGCAGCACCAGATGGCCTCGTTGCATTCAACCAAGTACGCACTGAGCTCGGGTGGAGCGAGCAAAGCAACGCAACGCTACTGCAAGCTGCAGAGAGTCAATGGTGGGTTTGCGGTGTTGCGACCGTGACCAAGGACTTGATGAGAAGCCCGCCCTGTTCTCTAAATGGCTCAAGAATCCATATGAAAGGCAACTGCATGCGTGTGACATATGTATTCAGGGCCCCTCAGTTTCTACTGAGGGTACATCGGAAGGTACTGGCAAGTGAAGCCAACAGGACATGATGACACGTTACAACGCCCACTGTGCCCCTGCAAGGCTTATCGGGTGCAACATGGCTACAATCTGGACGAAGGTACCTTGTGTTTCATTATACTACAGACACTGAAACACGTAACATATTTCCTGGCTTGATAGACAGCAGCTTGGTTCCCATTGTGCAGTGTGCTAGTGGCGGCCACATTGTGACAGCCTGGTCAGTGCTGAGCGCTGCTTGGTCTTGGGCAAACCAGAATGCTGGCTGTTATATTTGACATGCCACACCACCAGTGATCCAGCTTGTCCGGTTTGAAACAAATTTAACACAGATATGAACCGTTCAGGCATATCCACCCGTCATGCTGGTCTGCCCAGATCCTCGGCTACAAACCTACTTTCTTTCTCAAACTGCAGCCTGCTGAGCAGGCTCGCTTTCCCCAGGCTTCACAAGCTTCGTCGCATTGTCAGCTGTATCTCAGCAGCACCTTCTCTACACCTTTGACATGTTCTGCTTCAAATCTCCTAACTGCTAGGAAGGCCTTCAGCAAGTCTTGACCCAGCAGCTGCTGCAGCTTGATCTGCAGCAAACATGAGAAGACATAGACTGTGAGTTGGACTCAACTCTGCAGCAGACCATCAGTTACACAACACATTACAGCACAAGTTGCAAAGTGCTTATTGATAGACCTGAAACAATGCGATTGGATGGTCATGAGGAGTATGCATCAGTGGTATCCTCCAGCCCACTACAGCTTACCATCAGGCTGTTATCCTTCTCCAGAGCTGCCAGAGAGTCTTGTAGGCTGGCAGGTATGGGCCTGAACTTCACACTGCCATCAACTTCATCATCTGGTGAGTTGATACTGGGAACTGTCTGTACAGGGGGAGGGAGCACGGTGGCTTCTTGTAGCCCTGCAGGAAGATGCAGTGAACGAGATACATCAGCATGCTACATATCTGAGTGCTAAGAGCAGGTAGTGTATGCTGCAACTTGCAGACTGTGCTGCCAGGTCATTCGTGACAGCTGAAGAAGCATGCTGTAACATCATGTTGGTCTTCATGGTATCAAGTAACCCACAGCAAGGTACCCGCACGCCTGTAGTGAATAGATCAACTCGGATGTTGCTTGTCACCACTGCTGCAAGCACTTGGCTGGTACCTCTCGGAAGATGAACACACAACAAACATAAAAGGTAGAGTTCAGCACACCCAATCCCCCTACCTCTCATTCCAGCTGCTATCATGGCTGTGACAGCAATGTACGGGTTCG
>JARWLF010000368.1:0-17394 GCA_029853055.1 Scenedesmus sp. KT-U
GGTGCCCTTCTCTTTGGTTACTTTCTCTTGGGCACGCAAGAGAAAGTGACTCGGGCAGCCCGAAGGGCTGGCCGAAAGCTCTTGCTCTGGCTCTCGCTCTTCGGTTCGCGCGATGAAGCGATGAAGAACCAAACAGCCAAACGGCCGAGTAGGAACGTCCAGCAACGCTCGGACCATGCGCTCCGCCCGCCCCCCTCCCCAACCCCTCCCCCGATGGGAGAGGGGCTCAAGCGCGGGCAGCGCCTTGACTGCGCCGTGCGTCAGACTCCGTTGGGCCAAGGCCCACCTTGTGGACTCCCCCACTACCCCACCGCCAACTGCGACACGTCAGCCACGGCGAGGAAGCGATCAGACAAACGCTTGAGCAGGGCCAGGCGATTGCCGCGCACCCTCGGGTCTTCAGCCATCACCATCACCGCCTCGAAGAACCCATCCACCTTGGGCCGCAGCTGCGCCAGCCGCATCAGCACGCCGACATAGTCACGATTCGCCAGCAACGGATCGGTGGCGGCGATGGCCGCGTCGATGGCGCCGTGCAGGCCGCTTTCGGCATGGCCCTCGAACAGCTCGGGATCGATCTGCCCGGGCAGCACATCCTCGCTCTTGCGCAGGATGTTGCGGATGCGCTTGTTGGCCGCGGCCAGCGCGGCGGCTTCGGGCAGCTTGGCGAACTCGGCGATGGCCTTCAGGCGTGCGTCGAAGTCGGTCAACGAGGCTGGCTTCAATTCCAGCACCGCATCGAACTGCTGGGCCGGCACGCCCTGGTCGGCGTAGTAGCCGCGGAGGCGATCAAAAACAAAATCTCGAAGCTCGGAACGCAGGTTGGGCAGGTGCTGCTCCAGGCTCTGTTCGGGCGCCAGCTTCACGCCCTCGGAGGCAGCCTCCACCGCGGCCTGGGCCAGTTTGCGGCCGGCCACCTCCAGCATCGCAGAGGAGACCTCGGCGAACGCGGCGTCGATCGCATCCCAAAGCGACAGGTCGATGCCCCCCTCGATCAAAGTCCTCGCCAACCCCAACGCATTCCTCCGCAGCGCAAACGGATCCTTGTTGCCGGTCGGCTTCAGACCAGCCGCGAACCCACCCGCCAGCGTGTCCAGGCGCTCGGCCACGGCCAGCAGCTGGCCCAGCTTGGACGGCGCGATCGCATCGCCCGCGAAGCGCGGCATGTAGACCTCGTCCAGCGCGGCCGCCAGCTCCAGAGGCTCGCCGGCAGCAGCGGCGTAGTAGCGCCCAGCGATGCCCTGCAGCTCGGGGAACTCACCGACCATGCGCGACTGCAGGTCGGCTTTGCAACAGCCGGCGGCGCGGGCGGCCAGTTCGGCGTCGACGCCGAAGGCCGGGGCCAGCGAGCGCGCGAGTGCGGCGATGCGCGCGACCTTGTCGGCATAGCTGCCCAGCTTCTGCTGGTAGGTGACGGATCGAAGCCCCTCGTTCATCGACGCCAGTCCCTGCTTCAGGTCCTCGTCGAAGAAGAACTTGGCGTCCGCAAACCGCGGCCGGATCACGCGCTCGTAGCCCTTGCGGACTTCCAGAGGATCCTTGGACTCGATGTTGGCGATGCCAATGAAGTGCTCGGTGAGCCGGCCTTCGGCATCGAGCACCGGGAAGAACTTCTGGTTGGCCTCCATCGTGGCGATCAGGGCTTCCTGCGGCACGCGCAGGAACTCGCGCTCGAAGCTGCAGGTGATCGGCTGCGGCCATTCGTTCAGGCACTGCACCTCTTCGAGGATGCCGGCGTCGATGCGGGCGACGCCGCCGACGGCCGATGCTGCCTCGTTCACCAGCGCGCGGATGCGCTCGCGGCGCTCGTCGGCATCGACCAGCACCTTGGCGGCGCGCAGGCTGTCGATGTAGTCCTCGGGCTTGGCGATCCACACCGGCTTGGCGTAGTGGAAGCGGTGGCCGCGGCTCATGCGGTCGGATATCAGGCCCAGCGCCGAGGCTTCGACGATCTCGCTGCCCAGCAATACGATCAGCCAGTGCGCGGGCCGGGCGAAGCCGTACTCATGGGCACCCCAGCGCATCGGCTTGGGGATCGGCATGGCCTTCAGCGTATCGGCCAGCACGTCATTAAGCAGATCGGCGGTGCGCGCGCCCGGCTTGACCGAGCGCGCGACGAAGCGCTCGCCCTTGTTGTCGGCGGTGCGCTCCAGCGCAGACCACTCGACGCCGTTCTTCTGAGCGAAGCCCTTCAGCGCCGGCGTGGGGTTACCGTCCGCATCGAGGCCGATGTTGAGGTAGGGGCCGAGCACTTCCGAGCGCTGCTCGGGCTGCTCGCCGGCCACGCCCTCGATCAGCACGGCCAGGCGACGCGCGCTGTACAGGCTGCGGGCGGCGCCGTGGCTGACGCCGCGCTTGGCCAGCCCGGCGACCACGCCATCGGCAAACGCCGCGGCGAGTTCCGGCAGGGCCTTGACCGGCAGTTCTTCGGTGCCGAGTTCGATCAACAGCGGTGCGGTGCTCATCACGCGGCCTCCTTGCCGTCGGCGTTCAGGGGTGCGAGCCCGAGCTTCGCGCGCTCGGCTTCATCCTTCAGCACCGGGAAGCCCAGCTTCTCGCGCTGGGCGTGGTAGCTCTCGGCCACCGCCTTGGACAGGTTGCGCACGCGCAGGATGTAGCGCTGGCGCTCGGTGACGCTGATGGCGCGGCGTGCGTCGAGCAGGTTGAAGCTGTGGCTGGCCTTGCAGACCTGGTCATAGGCCGGCAGCGGCAGGCCGAGTTCGACCAGCTTCAGGGCCTCGGCCTCGCAGGCGTCGAAGCGGTGGAAAAGTTCTTCCACGTTCGCATGCTCGAAGTTGTAGGCGCTCTGCTCGCGCTCGTTCTGCAGGAACACATCACCATAGGTGACCGGCGTGCCGTCGGGCCCGTAGGTCCAGATCAGGTCGTAGACGTTGTCGCAGTTCTGCAGGTACATGCAGAGGCGCTCGAGCCCGTAGGTGATCTCGCCGGTGACCGGGCGGCATTCGAGGCCACCGGCCTGCTGGAAGTAGGTGAACTGGGTGACTTCCATGCCGTTCAACCAGACCTCCCAGCCCAGGCCCCAGGCCCCAAGCGTGGGCGACTCCCAGTTGTCCTCGACCAGGCGCAGGTCGTGCACCAGCGGGTCGACGCCGAGCGCCTTCAGCGAGTCGAAGTACAACTCGACGATGTTGTCCGGGTTGGGCTTCATCACCACCTGGTACTGGTAGTAATGCTGCAGGCGGTTCGGGTTCTCGCCGTAGCGACCGTCGGTGGGGCGACGCGAGGGCTGCACGTAGGCCGCGTTCCAGGGCTCCGGGCCGAGCGCGCGCAGGAAGGTGGCCGGGTGGAAGGTGCCGGCGCCGACCTCGAGGTCCAGGGGCTGGATCAGCACGCAGCCCTGCTGGGCCCAGTAGGCGTTGAGACGCAGGATCAGTTCCTGGAATGTGAGCAGTTTCGCGGCTTCAGCCGTCATGGTTCACCGGGGCGGCAGGGGCAAGCAGGCTAGTATAGCGGCCAGCATTTGCCGGCCCGCCGGGCCACAGGCGAGGAAGCCCAGCCCGCATGAGCCATGTCCGCCGACCCGCACCGCCGCGCCCCGAGACGCCGACGCCGCGCCTGCCCGGCGGGCGGCTGGCGCTGGAGCCGGTGCTGGCCCTGCTGCAGCAGGACGGCCTGGTCGATGTCCGCGAGGCCATGCGCGCGCGCAGCGCGGCGAAATCCGGCAAGCCGCAGATCGAGGTGCATCCACTGGTGCTGCTGGCCAACCTCAAGCTGGCCAGCCACGAGAAGTCCGGCACCGAGCTGAGCCTGGAGCGGTTGACCACCTGGCTGGCCGAGGCGAGCGGCGTGCCCTACCTGCGGATCGACCCCACCAAGGTCGACGTGCCGGCGGTCACCAGCCTGTTCTCGCACGCCTACGCCCAGCGCTTCCGCATCCTGCCCGTGGAGGTGACGCCGGAGAAGGTGGTGGTGGCCACCAGCGAGCCGCGCGACACCCGCTGGCTGGAGGACATCCGCCACATCCTGCGCCGCGAGATCGAGCTGCGGGTGGCCAACCCGCTGGACATCCACCGCTACACCATGGAGTTCTTCGGGGTCACGCGCTCGGTGCGCCGCGCCAAGAACGCCAAGGAGGACGAGCCCCAGCTCGGCCTGCCCAGCTTCGAGCAGCTGGTCGAGCTGGGCGCCAGCGGCGAGCTCGGCGCCGACGACCGCCACATCGTCCACATCGTCGACTGGCTGCTGCAGTACGCCTACGAGCAGCGCGCCTCCGACATCCACCTGGAACCGCGCCGCGACCTGTCGCGCGTGCGCTTCCGCATCGATGGGGTGCTGCACAAGGTGTTCGAGCTGCCGACCCCGGTGATGATCGGCGTGGTCAGCCGCATCAAGGTGCTGGGCCGGATGGACGTGGCCGAGAAGCGGCGCCCGCAGGATGGCCGCATCAAGACGCGCTCGCCGGGCGGGCGCGAAGTCGAAATGCGCCTGTCGACCATGCCGACGGCGTTTGGCGAGAAGTGCGTGATGCGCATCTTCGACCCGGACACGGCGCTGAAGCCGGTGGAGGCGCTGGGCTTCTCGCCGGAAGAGGCCACGGCCTGGAGCGACCTCACCAGCCGCCCGCACGGCATCGTGCTGGTGACCGGCCCGACCGGCTCGGGCAAGACCACCACGCTCTATTCCACGCTGAAGCGGCTGGCCACGCCGGACGTGAACGTCTGCACGGTCGAGGACCCGATCGAGATGATCGCGCCCGACTTCAACCAGATGCAGGTGCACCAGGCCATCGACCTCGACTTCGCCTCGGGGGTGCGCACCCTGCTGCGGCAGGACCCGGACATCATCATGATCGGTGAGATCCGCGACCTGGAGACCGCGCAGATGGCGGTGCAGGCCTCGCTGACCGGACATCTGGTGCTGTCGACCCTGCACACCAATGACGCCTGCTCGGCGATCACCCGCCTGCTCGACCTCGGCGTGCCGCACTACCTGATCCAGTCGACGCTGAACGGCGTGCTGGCGCAGCGCCTGGTGCGCACCCTGTGCCCGCACTGCAAGCGCGAGGCGCCGATCGACGGCCCCGCCTGGCGGGGACTGGTAGGCAAGCATGCGCTGCCGCAGCCGGCCCTGGGCTGCGCGCCGGTCGGCTGCCTGGAGTGCCGCAACACCGGCTACCTCGGCCGCATCGGCCTGTACGAGATGCTGGTGCTGACGCCCGAGCTGCTGGGCCGCATCCGGCCCGGCATGGACCTGGGCGCATTCACTGCCGCCGCCATGGACAGCGGCATGAGCCCGCTGCGCTGCGCCGCCGCCGCGCATGTGGCCGCCGGCCTGACCACCATCGAAGAAGCCCAGACCGTGCTGCCCCCGGAAACATGAGCCACCTGCCCTTCCTGATCCTCGAAACCGGCCGACCGCTGCCGGCGCTGCGCCGGCTCGGCCCCTTCACCCACTGGATCCGCGTGGCGGCGGGCCTTGCGGCGCGCGAGACTGCGGTCTGCGCGGTGATGGACGGCGCCCACCTGCCGGACCCGCGCCGCTATGCCGGCGTGCTGGTGACTGGCTCCGGCGCCATGGTCACCGAGCGCCAGCCCTGGAGCGAACGCAGCGCCGACTGGTTGCGCGAGGCGCAGGCGCGCGGCCTGCCCCTGTTCGGCATCTGCTATGGCCACCAGCTGCTGGCGCATGCCTTCGGCGGCGAGGTGGGCTACAACCCGCGCGGCCGCGAGATGGGCACGGTGGGCGTCTATCTGAAGCGGGAGGCCATGACGGATCCACTGTTCGCCGGTCTGGGCGAGCGCCTGCATGCCCACGCCACCCACCTGCAGACCGTGCTGGCGCCGCCGCCCGGCGCGGCCGTGCTGGCGCACTCGGCGCAGGACGACTGCCAGGCCTTCCGCCTGCACGATGCGGTCTGGGGCGTGCAGTTCCATCCCGAGTTCAGCGCGCGCATGATGCGCGGCTACATCCACGCCCGCCGCGAGGACCTCGGGCGCGAGGGCCGCTGTCACAGGCAGCTGTCCGCCGCCGTCCGCCCCGCACCGCGGGCACGCGAAGTGCTGCGGCGCTTCGTGCGCTTTGCCCGCCACGCGCGTTCCTGAGGCCACCGACGCCTCACCTCCGCTCACGCACCTGATCACCGGAGCTCCCATGTCCTACCGCGCCGTCCCCCCCGGCAATGCCGTCAACTGGATCACAGAGGCCGCGCGCCTGCTGATGGCCAGGCCCGCGCCCTTCCTGCTGATGGGCCTGGTGGTGACCCTGATCTCGCTGGTGCCCCTGCTGGGTGCCCTGGTGCTGCTGGTCATCGGCCCGGCCCTGTACGCGGGCATGTCGGCGGCGGCACGCGCGCAGCGCGAGGGTGGCGGCGCCGAGTTCGAACACCTGATGTCGGGGCTGAAGGCGGAGAATCGCGCCGGTGCGCTGGTGGCGCTGTGCCTGCCCTATCTCGCCCTGGTGATCATCTCGGTGTTGGTGCTGACCATGGTGGTGTTGACCTTCGCCGGCGCGGCGATCGCCGCCGGCAGCCAGATCAATTCGCCCGAGGCGGTGATCGCCGTACTGGGCGTCGGCGGCCTGATGAGCGCCGTGCTGCTGATGATCCCGCTGGTGATCGCCACCTTCTCGCTGCTGTTCTTCGCGATTCCGCGGGTGATGTTCGACGGTGTCGAGCCCTTCCCTGCCATGCGCGAGAGCGCGCAGGCCTGCATCGCCAACCTGCCGGCCTTCCTGATCACCGTGGTCGCCCTGGTGCTGGCGCGCTTCGTGCTGGCCATCCTGTTCGGCAGCATCGTGCCGCTGCTGGGCGCGATCGTGGTGGCCACGGTGTTCGCGCCGCTGATCGCGGCGGTGCTCTACGTAGCCTGGCGCGATGTCTTCCCCGCCGGCGAGCAGGAGGAGCAGGCGCGGCCGGGCCAGCCGTCGGCGCCGCCGCAGATCGAGGTGTGAATCAGGACGCCGCGGCGGCCTCGCGCCGCCTCAGCAGCATGCGGGTGGCGATGATCCCCACCTCGTAGAGCAGGGCCATCGGGATCGCCAGCATCAGCTGGGAGATCACGTCCGGCGGGGTGATGATCGCGGCTACCACGAAGGCGCCGACGATCACGTATGGCCGGGCCTCCTTCATCTGCTCGATGCTGACCCAGCCCAGCAGGCCCATCACCACCACCGCCACCGGCACCTCGAAGCTGAAGCCGAAGGCCAGGAACAGCACCAGCACGAAGTCGAGGTAGCGGCTGATATCGGTCATCACCGCCACGCCTTCGGGCGAGACCCCGAGGATGAAGGTGAACACCACCGGCAGCACCAGGAAGTAGGCAAACGCCACGCCGGCATAGAACAGCCCGGTAGCGGCCACCAGCAGGGGCATGGCAAGCCGTCGCTCGTGCTGGTACAGGCCAGGCGCGACGAAGGCCCAGGCCTGGTAGAGCACCGCCGGCATGGCGGCCATCAGGGCCACCACGAAGGCCAGCTTGATGGGGGCGAAGAAGGGGCTGGCCACGTCGATGGCCACCATCTGCGAGCCTTCGGGCAGCTTCTCGATCAGCGGCTGGGCAAAGACTGCATAGACGCGGTTGGCAAACGGCACCAGCGCGATGAAGACCACCAGCACGGCCAGCACCGCGCGCAGCAGGCGCGCTCGCAGCTCGATCAGGTGCGAGAGCAGGGTCTGCTCGCCGTCTTCCGGCAGGGGCTCGTGCGGGGCGCTCATGGACGGGTATCTGGAGGTTCGCGGCTGGGCGCCGCCGCGTCGCCGGGGTCGGCACTCGGGCTCGACTGATCCAGCAACTCGGCCACGCGCTCCGACTGGGCCTGCGCGGGCGTGCCATCGTCCTGCACGTCCATCGCCGGCGCCTGCTCGTCGCCGGGCTCGGGCTCAAGCGGAGCCGCCTCAAGCTGGCGGGCGCGCTCCTCGGGGCTCAGCCCTTCGTCCTCGTCCGCCGCCGCGGGCTGCCGCGTCGGGTCCAACTCCGAGAGCCCACGCCGGACCTCGGACGCGGTGTGGTCGAGCGTGGCGTGGATCTCGTCCAGCTTCAGGCTGCGCTTGAGCTCCTCCGCCGCCAGCTCCCGTTCGAACTCGGCGCGCACGGAAAACCAGCTCTGGCGGGCTTTGCGGACATAGAAACCTACGGTACGCGCCGCCTTGGGCAGGCGTTCGGGGCCGAGCACCAGCAGGGCGACCACGGCGATGACCCCGAGCTCGAAGACGCTGAGGTCGAACATGGGGCGAGGTCAGTCCCGGCGCTCGCCGGCCTTGTCGGCAGCCGCGCTTTCCTTGGACTTGGCATCCTCGCCCAGCTTCCCGGCGGGGGCGTCCTCGTCCTGCATGCCCTTGCGGAAGCTCTTGATGGCGGCACCCAGATCACCGCCGACGTTGCGCAGCTTCTTGGTGCCGAACACCAGCACGATGACGGCAAGCACGATAAGCCAATGCCAGATACTGAAGGCACCCATGGTCGTTCTCCGACAGACAGAAGCGGAAGCATAGCGCAGCGACAAGGTCTCCGCGATGACAGCCCCGCCTCACTTCAGCGCTGGGTGTATTCCTCGAGGCGATCGCGGAAGTCGACCGTGAAGGCCGGATCGGTGGCGACACGACCCTCGAAAACCGCGCGCGGGGTGACGTTGCGCCCGTAGGTGCTCTGGTTGGCGCGATGGTCGATGGACAGCACGGCCCCATCCAGGGCCACGCCGGCGAACAGGCCGCGTGCGCGCGAGTAGGACAGGATCTCGGCCTTGAGCTCGGCGTCGGTCGAGGCCTGTGCGTTGCGGCCGACCGGGCCGGCGGCGACGGCGGCGTCGGCGCCGAGGGTGAACTTGCCGTTGACGATCGAATCAACGCCGCGGGCGCTGCGGAACACGAGGATGACGTCGGCCGACTGCACGCCCGCCTGGAAGCCGATGCTGCCGCCGGTAAGCGTGATGAAGGCCGGATGGCTCCAGGTGCCGTCCGGGGTGCGAACGCTGATCACGCCGCGTCCGCGGCGACCGCCAATGACCAGGCCGGCCTTCACCACGTCGGGAATGACCGCGATCGCATAGGCATCCTGAAGCATCCGGCTGGGGATGCCGCGGTCGGGCGAGCGCATGATCTCGTCGAGCACCCGCACCGCGTTCTCGGCCCGGCGCTCGGGCGCGGGTGCGGCAGAAGCCGGCAGCGTCAACAGCAGGGCGGACAGCAGCAGAAGCGAACGCGTGATCGCGTGCATGCGAACTCCGTTGATTCAGGTCTGAAGGTGGCCGGGACTATAGCGACGCCCGGCATGAATGGCGGCTTATCCGCCGCGACGGGACCGGCCGTTCGCGTTTCAGCCGCGACGAAGGCCGAGCGCGCCGGCCCAACCGATCGCCAGCATCATCAGCAGCCAGGCCGGCCAGCCGCCCGCGGGCACGACCTGGGGAGACGGGCTGACCGGCGGAGTGCCCGAGCCAGCGCCGGTGCAGTCGGGCGGACCGATGGCGAAACCTTCCATCTGCACCGTATTGATGCCGGTGCCCGCGCCGGTGATCGGGGTGCGCCGAAGCACGCGACCCGTCTGCGGGTCGAGTTCGGCGATGTCGTTGCGGAAGACCACGGGCGCGCCATCCGGCGGCGTCAGGTAATCGAGCGTCGCCCAGAGTCGCCCCTGGGAGTCGAAACCGAGGCCGGCATCGTAGATACGGCTGTCGAGATTCAAGGGGCCGAGGCGCTGGATCGCCATGGTGCGGGTATCAATGCGGTACAGGGCCTCGTCTGGCGTGACCGAAATGCCGAACAGGAAATCGCCCCGCGCCGCGAGACCGGAGATCAGGGGGCCCGACTCGATCACCCGCCGCACGCTTCCGGTGTTGGGATTGACTTCCCACAGGTGGCCCAAGGTGTCCGAGGACAGCCAGAAGCGGCCGTCGCAGCCGATCGCAAGCCCGTAGTCGAGCTGACCGCCGAGACCCGGCCCAAGCCCCGCCAAGCCGGCGAACGGAGCAACCAGGGTGCCGGCACCGGTGTTGGTGTCGATCCGGATCAGCAGGTCGCTGATGCCGCCCGACTCGCTGCTGCCGTCGGCGGCGCCATACAGGCGTCCTTCGCGATCGAACGCGAGGCCGTCGACATCCCGGAACCCGATCTGCCCCACCCGCGACGCAACCCCGGACTCCAACTCGATCCGATAGAGCGTTTCACGGCCGGTCTGGGTATCCAGGCCCGAGGCGAAACCGTGCGTTTGCGCACTGCTGTTGGCAGCGAACAGGAGGCAGAGCCCTGCTGAAAGCACACGGATGGGGCGCATGTACCGGGATCCCCGGGGTTGGTTCGGCAATCGTCACGGCGCTCTGGCGGCGCCTCGCCCGAGAATATCAGCACTGCCGGGGGCGTGACCAGCGTCGCAGGAGGATAGACAGCGCTCAGCTGTGGCTGTGAAAGAATCCGGCCTGCGCCCAACACCCCCCGTTCCGCGCATTGGAACAACATCTGGAGATGCAATGAAGTACCTCGGTCGTCCCGACTACCGCCACGGCAGCAGCGAGCGCGCCGCCGTCCTGCTGGTCAACCTCGGGACCCCGGACGCACCCACCCCGGGCGCGGTCCGTCGCTACCTGCGCGAGTTCCTCTCCGATCCCCGGGTCATCGAGCTGCCGCGCCTGCTCTGGCTGCCGCTGCTGTACGGCGTGATCCTGCCGCTGCGCTCGCGGCGCTCGGCCAAGGCCTACCATGAAGTCTGGACCGAGCAGGGCTCGCCCCTGCTGGTGCACACCCGCGGGCTCGCCGAAGGCCTGCAGCAGGCGTTGGCCGCCGATGGCAGACCGCTGTCGGTGCGGATGGCCATGCGCTACGGCAACCCCTCGATCGAAAGCGTGCTCGACGAACTGCGCGCCGAGGGCGTGCGCCGGATCCTGGTGCTGCCGACCTACCCGCAATTCTCGGCCACCACCACCGCGTCCGTGTTCGATGCGGTCTGCGACGCGCTGAAGCGCTGGCGCTGGACGCCGGAGCTGCGTTTCATCACCGACTACTATCGCGAGCCGGCCTGGCTGGATGCGGTCGCGGAATCGGTGCGCGCGCACTGGGCCGAGCACGGCCGCGGCGAGCGCCTGCTGTTCTCCTTCCACGGCATTCCCAAGCGCTACTTCACCGCCGGCGACCCTTACCACTGCCTGTGCCGGCATGGCGCCCGCGAGGTGGCGGCAAGGCTCGGCCTTGGCCCGCAGGAATGGACCCTGAGCTTCCAGTCGCGGGTGGGCCGCGAGGAATGGCTGAAGCCCTACACCGACGACACCGTGCGCGCCCTGGCCCGAGAGGGCGTGAAGCGCCTCGACGTGGTCTGCCCGGGCTTCGCCGTGGACTGCCTGGAGACGGTGGAGGAGATCGCCAGCGAGAACGCCGAGTACTTCCGCGAGGCCGGCGGCGAGGCGCTGAACTACATCCCCGCGCTGAACGACAGCCCGGCGCACGTGCAGGCCCTGCTGCCCCTGCTGCGCCGGCAGGGCAGCGGCTGGGCCGAGTTCGATCCCGCACCGTGGGCGGCCGCAGAGCAGGCGGCCGACGAAGCCGAGCGCGCGGCCCGCTTCGAGCGGTTCCAGGCCCAGGCCACGGGGTGAGCGCGCGCGAGCGCAGCTTCGGACTGCCCGGCATCCGCCTGGCCGGCCTGCACTGGGGCGCAGGTGAGGGCCGACCGATGCGGGTGCTGGCCCTGCACGGCTGGCTGGACAATGCCGCCAGCTTCGCGGCCCTGGCCGAGGGACTGCCCGACTGCGAGATTCTGGCGCCCGACCTGGCCGGCCACGGCCGCTCCGAGTGGCGCCCTGCCGGCGGCAGCTACGCCCTCACCGACCATCTGCCCGACCTTCTGGCGCTGCTGGACGCCGAGGGCTGGGCGCAATGCGTGCTGCTCGGCCACTCCATGGGCGGCGCCATCGCCAGCCTGCTGGCGGTCGCCGCGCCCGAGCGCGTGCAGGCCCTGATCAGCCTCGACGCGCTGGGGCCCTTGAGCCTGGCCGAGGCGGACGCCCCCGCGCGACTGCGCCGCTCGCTGCGCGCGCGCAGCGAGCCAACCCCGCGGCGGCGGCTATTCGCTTCGGTCGAGGACGCTGCGGCACAGCGCGCCCAGCTGAATGCGCTCAGCCCCGCCCAGGCCCTGCCGCTGGCCGAACGCGCACTGAAACCCACGGAAGGCGGCTGGATCTGGGCCGCCGACCCCCGCCTGCAGCTGCCCTCCGCCCTGCCCCTCTCGGAAGCCCAGGTTCAGGCCCTGCTCGCCGCCATCGCCTGCCCCGCCCTGGTGCTCGCCGCCGAGACCCCGGACCCGCGCCTGCCGCGGCTTGAGGTGCAGGCTCGCCTGGGCTGCGTGCCACAGGCGGTCTGCCTGCGCCTGCCGGGCGGGCACCATCTGCACCTCGCCGAGCCTGAACGCGTGGCCGCAGCCATCCTGGCTTTCGCCAGAGGGCTGGGAACCTCCTGCTGAAGAACCATGCATGGCCAGCACGAGGCATGAGGAGCATAGTGCTTCGACTGCAGTAACATGCTGGCGACACGCGTCGCGGCCCGAGTGGCTTCGAACGCCTTGGCCAGCGGCGGGGCTGCACGGCCGCATCGGGCGAACGTCCGCTTGCACATTACCGACTTCTGCAGGAGCACGTCATGAGCAGACCTCCTGGCCCGGCGGGCCTCCTTCAACCGGGCTGGATCGATCCAGGCACCGCCGGGCCCTTCCTCAGCCTGGCGCCACAGCCGACCGGATTGCAGCGGCCTCGAAGCGTGGACGAAATCACGCCTATCGCACGCTGGATGGTTCGCGAGATGCTCGCCAACGCCGCCGGAGAGGAGGCCCGGCGGATCCTGGCCCTCAACAGCTACAGCTTCGAGTCCTGCGTCGCGGAAACCCGGGAGTGGCCCTGGTGGCAGCAGCTCCTCGCCGGATCGCAGTGGCAGGAGGCGTGCCTGAATCGGGCCCTCAGCAGCAAGGCAGCGGCGCACATGGCCTGGGGCCTGCTTGTGCGGCAGGACGGTCGCTGGGACCACAAGCCCCTGATCGCACGGAGATTCACCCCTGCGGTCGAGTCCGGCGAACAGCATTTCCACCGCTACCACGGCCACGTCTACTTCTACGATGTCTGGTCCAACGTCCACTATGGATACGTCGGCCGCGCCTGCGGCTTCAGCGAGGCTGAACTGCTGGACGGAGCCGGGCTGGAGCAGATCGCCTCGGACCTGCTGCGCGGCAGACGCCCGAGCGCCTCGCCCGGGGTGCAGGGCCTGCGCCGGTTCGATCACCCCGAGGATCGAGTGGCAGTGGAGATCGGCCTGCAGTTGTGGGGCCTCCCGGCCGAGGCCATCGACGCCGGTGTCCTCGTCTCCAGGATCGTCGCCCGCCGCATCCCTCTCGGCGCACGGCCTTACCCTTGACTGTGCGCCTTGCCATCCTCGGGCTTGCCTGCGCGCTAGGCGCCTGCAGTAGCGCCGAGCCCCACGTGGAGGTGCATTACTCGCACCGCGGGCCAGCCGGATCGCCCGCGCTGGAGGTGTTCCTCAGTGCCGGCAAGGACAGGCACTGGCAGCCGCGGCTACTGGCCGGCCATTCCGGCAAGGTGCGCCTCACGCCGGGTGCCGGCGTGACCCGCGCCGACGAGCGCCGACTGCACCTGCGATTCATCCCGC
This sequence comes from Scenedesmus sp. KT-U, assembly GCA_029853055.1. Classification (NCBI taxonomy): domain Eukaryota; kingdom Viridiplantae; phylum Chlorophyta; class Chlorophyceae; order Sphaeropleales; family Scenedesmaceae; genus Scenedesmus; species Scenedesmus sp. KT-U. The sequence goes on from JARWLF010000368.1 coordinate 13,592, forward strand.
ATGGTCTCGACGCCGCGCAGGCGATGCACTGGTCCGGGCCCGACCTGCCCGTGGATGCCAGTTACCGCATCGTCGTGGACATCCATGCCGATGGCCGGGTCGAGTCGCGCCATTGCATCAAGCCCTGTCGCCTGGAGGGCTGAAGCGGATCGGAAACCGCACACACGTTCGTGCAGTGGTTCGTACTTGGCGGACAGTAGCTGCGCGCGGATTTGCGTGGCTGGCAAGGCGCGAAGACGAGCCCTGGCAGCGACATGGGGAGGAGGAGGTACGCTCACGGCCGCGCCAGGACGCCGCGGACGCCTTCGCTCAAGTGCGATTCACTACACTGGTGGCCTGATCCAAGGGCGCGTGAAGGAACCCAGACGCCGTCGCGAGGGCCCGCTGCACGTTCGTGGCAAGGCGCGGTAGGCGAATCCAATGAAGTCCGGCGGGGCAGTGACCGCAGGATTCGCGTAGCGCACTGGCGCCATGAGCGTCCGGCGGCGGCCGCAGCCGGCGGAGGGTTCTCACGAGTTCCAAGCCCTTGGGGGTGTCCACATCGTCGCCCAGCCCATGTCATTACAGCCCTCTGAACAGACCGCCCAGCAGCACTGGCGCAAAGGCCTGCTCGACCAGCCTCTGCCTGCACTTGGTGGGTCGGCGGAGTTCGGCCTGCTGCAGGGCGAGCAGGTGCAGCTGCCGGCGGTGCTGGCGCAGGCGGAGCTGGAGCCGGCGCTGGCCTTGGCCGTTCTCTGTGCAGCACACCGCAGCGCACGTGCCGAAGAGCCGCGCGGGCTGCGCCACTGCATCCACCTGCTGGGCCTCGGCCAGGTACAGGCACTGGCGCGGCCGCTGGCGGCAAGGCGCCTGGACCCGCGCCAGCCGGGCGCGGCGCTGGCGCTGCAGGCGATGGCCGACAGCCGGCTGGCGGGTCTGTTCGTGCTGTGGTGGCTACGCGCTGCCCTGGCCAGCGACGAGGAGTCACGCCAGTGGTTTGCGGTGGCGATGGACGTGGCGCGCTGGAAGCTCCCGCTGATCGACCCGCAGCGCGCCGTGCAGGTCGAGGCCCGGGTGCGCGCCGGCGAGCGTCGAGCCCGCGTCGAGCAGGCGGTCTGGGGCTGCGATGTCGGCCAGCTGTCCGTCCAGCACCTGCACGACCTCGGCTGGAAGCATGCGCCGGCGCTGGGCATGCAGGCCCAGCTGCGCCCCGCCCTGATCGCCCGCGCGGCCGCGCAGGGGCGCCGGGCGCCGGAAAGGCGTGCCTTGGGCGAAGCCGACGCGGCGGCGCTGCGCGCGCCGATGCCGCTGTGCAGCCTTGCTGGCCTGTTGGCGCGCGAGGCGCGGCAGGACTGGTTCGGTCAGCGCTTCCAGACTTTGGCTTCGGCGGCTGCCTGCTGGCTGGGTCGCGAGCGCGACGAGGTGCTGCAGGGTCTGTATCGCCAGGCCGTGTTCGCCAGCGCGGAACTGCGCTTCCGGCGCGGCATCGATGCACCGGCGAATGGATTGCTCAAGCCGCCGCGCCCGCCGCGCGCGCTGCCGCGGCCGCGACCGGGCGTTGCGCCCGGGCCCGCCCCGGCTTCGCCGAAGTCGGCCCTGGCGCCCGGCGATCCTGCCGCCGGCGCCTCGTCCGAGCGCGCGCAGTCCACACCCCCGACCACGGCAGAGCCCGCGGCGGCGGCTCCGCTCGATGCCTACCTGCAGGCCTGTGCGCAGGCTCGCCTGCCCGACCTGCGCGCACTGTTCGCCGCGCATGTGGATGCGCTTGGGAGCCTGGGCCTGTCACGCTGCGCGTTGTTCCTGGCAGCGGAAGGCGGCCAGCTCGGCTGCTATTTCGCGCACGGCTTCGAAGACCCGGCAGCCGTGCGTCGGCTGCGCTTCCCACTGGAGCCGGACGGCCTGCTGGGCAAGCTGCTCGGCGGCCAGCTCGGTGCATTCTGGATCCAGCCGGCGCAGCTCGAGGGCATCCGCGCCAAGCTGCCCGAAGCGCTGCAAGGCTGGCCTCCGTCGACGGGCTTCGCACTCTCGGCCGCGCGCCATGGCTCGCGCACGCTGGGGCTGTGGTGGGCCGATTGCGGCCAGGCGGCGGAGCGAGGATTGGACCCGGGGCGTTTCTCGGCCTTCCGCAAGCTGGGCGCCGCATTCGGGCCCGAGTTCACCCGCCTCGTGCAGGCCCAGCGCGAGCGCGGCGCGGGGCGCTGATCAAGCGCGCGCGATCTCGGCCTCGGGCAGGCGCAGGCCTAGCCAAGCCCCCAGCAGACCGATCCCGGCCAACAGCGCCAGCACGGCGGCCGTCGAAAGGGTCGCCAGCAGCGCCGCCACCGCGCCGACCGCGAGCAGCAGCCCACCCATCGCGGCATTGCTGACGGCGATGTAGTCCACCCTGCGCGGGCCTTCGGCGATATTGACGATCCAGGTCTTGCGCCCCACCCGGACGCCCTCGTGGGCCAGCGACACCAGCAGGAAACCCAGCGGCAGCAGCCAGGCCGAGCCCAGCAGGGGCAGTTCAAGAGCCGCAGCCACGGCCAGGCCCAGAGTGCAGAGGCTGGCCAGCAGGGCTGCAAGGCCAAGCGTGCGCCGACTGCTGCGATCGGCCAGCCGACCCCAGACCTGGCCACCGATCAGCCCGGCCATGCCGCCGGCGGCGACGAAGGCGAGCAGGCCGGGGCCATCGGCGTGGCGCTGGGCAAGCGCCACGAAGAATGGCGGCGCCAGCGCCGAGCCCAGCAGCAGGCCACGCGCCAGCACGAAGCGCCGCAGCAGTGGATCCCGCCAGAGCAAGGCCAGCCCGGGACGCTGGTCACTGCCGGCGATTTCGGCGAGCGGCTCGCGGATCGCCATGAACAGGGGCGCGGCCAGCAGCCAGCACAGGGCGGCAGCCACCAGCCAGAGCGGCAGCCAGCGCGCCTCGGCACCCGGCTGCAGGCCCAGCACGCCCAGCCCGGCGAGCAGCAGGACCAGCAGCCCGCTGATCGAAGCGGCGCGGCCACTGGCGCGGCCGCGCTGGTCGCGCGGCACGGCCCGTCCCAACACATCCTTGCCGGTCACCGAGCACAGCGCACGCGCCAGCGCGAACAGCCCCAGCAGGCCCAGCAGTGCCAGCCCCGCCCAGGTACTCGCATCGCCGTTTCCGTTGTCGCGCCAGCTCCAGGCCAGCACGGCCATGCCGAGCACCGACACCGCCTGCAGCACCGCACCTATCGCCCACAGCCCACGCCGCTGCGCGCGTGCATGCAGCCAATGGGCCAGAAGGGTCTGCGGCAGCAGGCTGCCGGACTCGCGCACCGGCACCAGCAGGGCCAGCACCGCCGGCGAGGCCCCCAGGGTGCCGGCCAGCCAGGCCAGGCTGGTGCGTGGATTCATCAGCGCGTCGCCGAGGTGACTCAGCACGTGGCAGACGACGTGGAGGCGCAGGTTGCGCCGCCAGTGCTCACGCGCTGGCTGCGCCAGCGCCTGGATATCGGAGTTCAATCGCGCGTCCATGCGCCAAGGCTAGCCCGCCTTCCCCATGGCGGCCCACCCGGACTCCCCGGGACACCGATGATCACCGCGATGAAGGGCTCCATGCCTGGACCAGGTCGCAGGGCTGCGAGTTGTTGATTGACGATGCGGGCAACGCCCTCGCGGCGACTGGCTCGCTGCTCGCGGTGCCACTTGCCCGCCTACCCGCCGCACCTCGGTGCTGCAACGACCGCCACGTGCTGGATGCGATGCCCCGCGACCGGCGTGCGCAGTGCGAGCTGGAAGCGCGCGCTGTTCCCCGCGGTTTGGGGCGGGGGGAAACCACAAAAAACCCCACCCCAAAAAAAAAAAAAAAACCCCAA
>JARWLF010000369.1:0-17392 GCA_029853055.1 Scenedesmus sp. KT-U
CAGCAGCAGCAGCAGCAGTGACAGCAGCAAGATGCATTGTGTTTGCATTGTAGTACAGCAGTGACCATCATTGTCTGATAGTGCAACATGCATAGAGCAGCCGCTGCATGGAGCACACTTGTTGACATCAGCAGTACTCTTACCTGATACCTGCTGCTCTGATGTCTCTGTCTGCAAGCCCCAGTGCTTCTGCTGCTGCCGGAACGTCTTGGAGCGCAGCAGCATCAGATCTGCATTACAGTATGCAACAGCAGCAGTCATCACAAATAAACAGTCGCCTGCAGAACAGCTTGTTTGTGCTCTCCAGCTCCAATACACGCAATGCACATACACGCAGCGGTGCATTGTACCCCTTGATCTGCTACAACCGGCAGAGTCTGATACTAGCCGGCGTGCATTGTGGGGTGTGTGCTCACATATGACCAGCGCTGTAGGCTGAATGGACAGCTCCGGCTGCAGCTCATATATGAGGAAACACACCAAAACAACAGCAGTGCAAAAACAATAAAAGTAGTGACATGTGATAACCACAACATCATCTTTGGCTGCATTGCTACTCACTCTGCATGATGATGTTCCGATGATACCCTCACAAGCTGATCATCCGTGACTCTTCTACTGACTCTACTACCAGCACTCTTGGACACACCCAACACCTTCAGCAACTGCACGCAGACAGGAGAAGGCGCGTGCTTAAGAAAGACAAACCAATACCTGCAGATGCTCAACTAGCCATGTTCAACAGCAGCAACACAACAGAGGTAGATCAGCCACAGCCTGCCCAAATTTCACCATGTAGGGGTATGCACCTGCAGACGGCCCGTGAAAATGTCGTCTGACACCGAGTGAACAAACTTCAAGCTGTATTGCTCTGTTCCAGGAACCTTGACGCGGACGAGAGTGGCATAAAGCGGCGAGGTGGCGGGATCCGTCTGCAACAGCAGCAGAAGTGCTTGAGCATGACACATGCCTGAGTCCACACGAAGCTGTAGTACATTGCTCAGCATTAGGCTGATAACGAGGCGACGCCGGTGCAAAGAATGCTCCACCAAGGGCATCGCATGCACTGCGACGACAGCAATACCTGTCCAATACTCTGCAACACCTCCACGCCTTTGGCGGACCGCAACGCTCTGGGGAAACCATTCCGTTCGTACTCGTCAGGGCTCCACAACAATGGCCTGAAGGTCGCTGCATTCATGGCTGGCGACTGCCTCACGCTCGACAAGCTGCTGAATGCGGCATCTGTTTGCTAAGCGACAAACTGTACGTTGCTGGTCAGTGACTGCTCGATAGCATGGGAATATCTGCCTGCTCCCCATCAATTGAAGCTGGGAATGTTGCTGTTGGGTCGGGTCCAAGGATGCAAGGGTTGGAGGCGAGAGCGTTGTTAGACGACATGGTGCCTCGGACACAATGTATAACATACAGGCGTGTGCAGGTATATGAATCTGATGCGCTCATCAACAATACCACTGCGTAAGCGGTAGTCGGTCCGCGAGCGGGCCCACTCCACAGGGCTAGCACCATCCCGCGTAGCATTGTCACCTGCACTGCGCGTGTGCAATACCAGAGTTTGGTATTTGTTTACACAAAGTAGCCGGGTATGACCAGCTGCAGCTACATCCGCAACTGTTGTGATGGCTTCAATACAAAAGGACGACCACCACACAGCGCTCGCAGCGCCTACATTGCCAGCTACCACGTACAACTACCGATATATATCATGTCGCACAAAGCGGCAGTGCCTGCTGCGCGTGCTACCGCACACATAGTCAGCAGCAGCAGTCCTGCCCACTGCTACTACATTGCAACAAGCACAACAGCCGTACATGGGATATTGCATGCAGCTGCAGGCATGTTGACGACGACTTGTTGAAAGCTGGTCCCTATCCCACGATGCACAGCTGTTGTCAATCCTGGTCTCTGACTATCTCGCCACACCAGCCAGATTCAACAGGCCAGCAAGCCATCACGACACGACACAAGTGCGCACACCTGCCGTCTGAATGCTGATGCTTTCGCCTCCTTGTCCTTGCTACCCGGCTTTGGAGCAAATGCACCAGCGCATGTCAATGCACATGTTTGGTTCGTCATATGTCTATGCTATCCAGCTCCTTCAACCTCTCAAGTATAACCTGCATACCCAGTATAAAGACATGGTCAATAGATTCTCACAATCTCGATTGGACACACATCTTTTTACAGTGCTGAACACACACTTACACGCATCCTCAGAATATGTAACACAGGCAGCTTTTGCATCCATGTACCTTGCCATCACAATGACCAAGAGTTTTTCTGCAAACACCAGGCCAGGGCCCTGGTACAGCACCAGCATCTGTCTCACCTTCTTGCTGGTCTCCTCGAACTCTCCGCCCAGGATGAACTCATCTAGAATCAGATACACCTGCACAACGAGACAACAACAGCAGTGCAGGGCTGTGGGTCAGAATCCTTCCTGCTGTCTTCTAATGTTCAGATCGATTAGTGTTTGCAAACACAGTAGCACATGCCTTGTCTGAGAGTATGCAACCCTTGGTCAAGGTCACAGCAAAGGCCTATCTGTGCCGCTTGTTGCTGCATGCTGGCTGCTGTATGAGCAAGCTGTCCAGCTGCACGTGCGGATGCACTGCTGCTTCTGCACCATCAGCTGTGTAAGGAGACAGGTGTAGCCATACTTTGAAGCTGCATCAGACAATGCTGATACACACATACTCACTAAATCACTGTCGCTGTTGTTTTTCGATGGCTAGTAACTGCTGTCTGCACACCTTGTGAAAGTTGAAGACGAGATCGAGCTCACACACATTGCTGAAATAATGGTCCAGGATTTCGACGAACAAGTGGATGGCCTCTAGTGCTGTTAGCTCATTATCTGTCACGTCTATCCCCAACGAGAAGAACAGGCCAGCATATCGCCGGTACACAATCTTGTAAGTCTTGAACTGTTGCAGGCAGAACAGTAGGTTGGGGCAGTTGGATGGTGTGCTCTGGCTTGTTCCGCAGCAAACGGTTAGCAGTCGTACACAACGCACTAAACGACGAGAAAGGTAACGACTTGTATGAAATTACCGGTGATTCGGGTTACCTCTGCAAAGTTTGTGTGCTTGGGGTCTCTGGTCACAATCAACCGGTGCACATCGTACTCCAGCTTCCTCTTCTCGTTGTCAGAGACCGGCACATAATACTTTGCTAACCTAGTTTTCCCAGCTCTATTTTGCAGGAGTAAGAAGCGTATCATGCTGTGTCCAATCCACCTGCCTTGTCCCGCTGCTTTCCAAGCTGCTAATGCTACATGCGTTGACACTTTGTTTAGATTGATGCAAACCCTTCCCTTCTGAGACAAGCGTACCCTGGGCAAACAACGATGTTGTACAGGAGTGTTGGCGGGACCAAGGTAGCTGTTCGAAGCAGACTCCTGTTGCGGGCGGTAAGAGTCTGGTGCGCCGTGATATCTGACAGGCAATATTCTGATTGCCAAGTTCAGAGAGCTTGGAGGCAATAAGGCAGCAAGGAAACTGCTTGCAGCTGTTGTCATTGACCACCTGACTGACACTGTCACAGTCCGACTATCAGTTTCGATTTTGAAAGAGAAAGAGCCAGTGCCAGGCTCGTAGGGCATGGATTCGGTATTCACAACAGTAGGGCCAAGGAAACCACCAGCATGTGCACATCCAAAAGGCAATAAACAGAGCAATGCATCATGCTGGCAGCTAGTGGTTAACGTTGCCGGGTGCTTTTTGTCATTTTTGAAGTTTCATTACAGTGCTTCCAGATGAGTTGGAGTCTGTATCTCTATTTTGTTTGGAGTCCGATTCTGACAAAATTTATCAAGCTGAACTTGCACATGCACCGATATGATGATGAGGCTTCACATGGGACTTCCAATCTGAGTGGGTACTGCCAGTCACTGGCAGGGCCTGGCAGGCATTGCCCCGTTCTGAGTCCTCTGAGTGGCAGTCAATGACCTTCAAGGACCAACACGAGCTGTTACAGCTGGAACTATTCACACTCGCTGGGATGTGGAAGGAGCACTGAGAACCAGCCTCCAAACCACTCCCCTTCGAACTGTCTCCACACACGATTGGACCTGGATGTAACCCTTTGTTCAAACTTAGCAGAGTTCATATGATATCATGAAGTCACACTACAGAGATATCAGCGCATGCGGATATGAAGAAATCCCAGTATGCTGCTGGCATGACCATGACCATGACCATAACCAACCACAGACTCCTAAGTTACTCAATTTCAACGGCAGATGAGTCCAAGCTGCCTGCGGGTGATCTCAACACAATCCCAAAACTCGAGTACCACTGACCAAAACTCAACGGCTGGTCCCTCTCACCCCTTGCAAGCCTTGCACCCCCTGAAGCATACCCACCCTTACCACTCTGCTTAACAGCATCCGCCGCTACTGACGCCCAATGTCTGTGCCAATCTAGTAGGTACCCATGCTCTGCAGGTGACAAGTCTCTCAGATGCGGCAACAGCAGTAGCTGCAAAGCTACAGGGTCTTCGTGAAGAGGTACTAGTCGCTGCATGAGGCTCGCCATGCCGGAAACGTCCTCGATTAGTCGTATGGCAGGGACTGGTACTCGGCCTTGTATGAGCTGATGTGCACATTGAACTGCTGGAGCAGCTGCTACTGCCATATCAGGTACTGCTTGCTGCTGCTGCTGTGGAACAGTACCGTTTGCAACAGTACTGCTGTCTCCTCTTGCTGCTTGTCCCTGCTTCTGCTCTTCTTGCTGCTGATCTGCTGCTACTGACTCATCCTGACTATGTGAACTGCGCAAAGCAGCAACTCCGCCCTCAACCAATGCTTGTAGCACCTCACCAACATAGATGATCAACTCAGACCCACAGTCCAGTACAGCTAATGCATCAGGCTCCAAGGCAAGGTTCAGCGGCGGCAACACCTCAAACTGATTACTGCTGCTGTCAAAGACATATAACCAGGGTGCTACCATACGTAGAGCTGCATTGGGGCCTGTGTTCATGAACTGTTGTACTAGCATCTTCCAGCTGCCATACATCAACTGTTCCGCCGCCTCTGCAGGATTCGCCCTACTGCTGCTGTTGCTGCTGCTGTTTGTAGCGCTAGCTGTGGTGATAGCTAAGGATGATAGCTGCTGTTCTAGGGATAGAGATGAGATATCTAGTAGGCTGCTGCGTTGTAGTTGGTAAAGTGAGAGGGCAAGGGGAATCAGATCATCAGGAAGCTGCCACACCTGTGACAACATGCGGCAAGCATACAACGCAAACACATAACATCAGTATTGTAGACCATGTAGTGACATATTGAAGGATTTTGATGTGCATACGAGTTCAAACCCAACAGCAAAAATCAGCAGCTGCACTTGATACTAGTAGTAAGTAGTACAGCTAGTCGTTCACATACAGGGTACCAGTACGTCACCCAGTACAGCAGCATGTGAAGTTTCTACAATGCAGTTGTAACAGGCACGTGAAGGCAGCAAAGCATTCACCTGCTGGGAGCCAAATCCAAACACTCCTCGTCTGCTGACATGTGCCTGCCCCAACCGCTGTGCCAAATGTGACAAAGTCATACCAACAGACAACCGTCCATCTTCCAAAGACCTTGCTTTTGGTGGCGCTGCTGCTGTCAATGCAGCACCTGCACTTGGTACTGCTGCAGCAGCAGTAGCAGATACCAGGCGCTGCGCCATGAGCAGGACGACTGCTGGTACGTCGAGGCCTTCTATGAAAGGAGTGAGGCGATCCGTGATCGTGATGGTGTGAGTACAGACCTGCAGGATGTCAAGTATCAATGTGACATAACACTTGTTAGTTTTGTGGACAGCGTAAAATTCAACCTCTGCTGCTGATCAACACATGCAGCTGCAGAAGCCGCTGCCCGACATAAGCACGCAATTTGGCAGAGGATTCCCAGGTAGAACTCACACATGCATCCAGCATGCTGATCCTGACCAACAACATACACCTGTCGAACTGACATGTTTTAACGGACGTTATAACTACTTACCTGTCTGACTCTTCTGCCATCAGCAACAGTCCACTCACAGATAACATGAACCTCAAAGCTACTGCCAGGCTCCCAGTCCCTCGTCAACTCCAACACTGCAACAAACCGACTCCCGCTGCTCACCACCGGCACAGCAGTAGCTGCTTTACTCCATGTTACCTGACCACCAAACAGCTGCAGCCCCGTATTCAACCCCTGCAAACCTCCGCTGATTGGCCCTGAGGCTGCTGTTGATATCATTGCAGCATTGCTCTCTGATCTGCTGTTTGGGCAACTAGCTGAGCCGGGGCGACTAGGGTTCAGTAGTACTACAGGAACATCTGCCCCGGAGGAGTATGCTACTGCAGGAAGCCGGTGTTCTGACGTCACTGGACCTGTTATTTGTGTTACTTTAACGCCTGGGGGTACTTGGACGTCGAATACACCTTCCCAACCGAATCTGGATTGTGCCAGGGATACTATGTTGGATGCTAATGGTGGTGAGAGGGTAGGTACATGCAGGACATGGCCATGGCTTGCTGTGACCGTTTCCTGCAGTAAGAGAGCTGCTGGTGCTGATAGGCTACCTGTGATGACGTCTATGGGGATGTCTAGTGATGCTGCTTTGGATGCTATGGCGCTGAACATCTGCTGCAGCTGCTGCGCTTGCTGCTGTTCGAATTGGTGCAGGAGAAGCTGTGCAGCTGCAGCGGAAGGTGTGCTGCTATTGGGGACGGTGGTCAGCAGCATGATGCGAGCGTTATGCATCGCTTGCAGCTCATCTTGCTGCTGTTGTTGCTGTGGATTGCGGTGCTGCTGTTGTGGCTTATGCTGAGCATCCCATGCTGCTATGCTTGCTGTCAGCAGAAACAAGGAGATATCCACAGCTGCTGCAGTAAGCCTGAGATGCTGCTGCAGATTCTGGCTATGTGGGTAGTGTCTCAGAGCAGCGAGTGTGCTAGGTAGGAAGCTCTGACAGTGTGCAAGAGGAGTGGCTCGTATGTCAGCTGCTCGTACTGTGTGAGGAAAGATGCTGGCTCCTGGACTGTTGAGACCATGTACTACCCATGTTTGCGGCTTGCTGGTCTTAAGATCCACCATCTTCACCACTGCAAAGCATGTCATACGGACAGGAATGCATTCCTTGTGCTTGACGATGCTTGGTCATCAGCAGGAAGCCAGCATGAAAACTGGTCACAGCAAGTAGCAGGATGAGATCAAACAGGAACCATGTATATCCCTGGGCCAGGTCTGGGGGAACGCACCTTGATCATAGACCACAAGCAGAAGTCGTGTTTGCGGGTTGAACTGACTCATTGCTTGACTTAACGACTCTATTGCTGACTTGAAAGTGAGATCATCCATAGATGCGTCAAGGATGATTGCCAACATAGGTGGTGGTTGCAGCTGTGCTGGTCTCAGGGGCTGCTGAGGGGGATACTGTGGGACGGCTGAAGGCTGAGGGCTGTAACAAAGGTGTATCCCAATGCCATTGTAATTGCTGAAGGCCTTCTGGCCTATTGCTGTGGATGTAGTGCAGCACAGAGGGTCCTGCATGATTCCTTGTTGCTGAGGCACTACACTACAACACGTGGCAGCCTTGATTCATGATTTATCTGGCTACAAACAGATCTGCAGCATCACACATCTGCACAAGCCGCAAAGCGAAAGAACGTGCGAGCATCGCGTAGTCCATTGAGGGTACTGTCAACCGTTTTCATACGATTCAACGTGGCAGCCAGCAGGCTACGTCACGCACGTGACGTACGTGCAGTCTGCTAGTTTTCTAAATAAGCTGCAGACTTGCGCTCGCACGAAGACATCAACTAGTATTTTGTTATGTCAGGAACTGCCAACTTCAGTGGGGTGCCGGGTCCCGCCTCAGCAGTCCATGAACTCTTTCAGTCGTTGCCGTGATTTCTGTGAGGTATATGGGATGTTCTCAGGCTGTGAGCTCTGGCGATCATTTCACTACGTCGACAGGAAATACACTCCCAGTACTGGGCAGAAGTCGTATCTCACAGTCTTGCGCACTTTTGCAGCACTTCTTGCAGGATCGTGAAGCTATAAGTATTTGAGTTGGCTCCGGCTGCGAGTGCGCTCCAAACACTACCATCATGATAGCTCAGCACCAATGTCTGAATTCTGTCGTCAGAGGCAACAGATGTTTGCTTAAGCCAGGGAATACATCAGCTCTCCAAACTGGTACAAAGTTCAATGCACGGCGACTAGTGCCTTCTGCTGGGGAGGGTGACCTCTCTGTGCCTAATGCCATGTCTGAGGCCGAAGCGTTGTCCGTCCTGGGCCTGAAAGCCGGTGAAGGTGGTTTTGAGCAGGTGATTAGTGTAAATTAAAGCTGTGTCCAACTTCTCCAGCTCTGCATGTTTGTATGCTGGGGTGTCCTGCTGTCCAGGTACCCAGTGGCAGTGACTGTTGTATCATGTGCTGCCCGCAGATACTTGCCGCCAAAAACAAGCAGCTAGCAGCAGCACAGAGCAATCAGGACCGCGTATTAGAGGTAAGTCGACTGGTTCTTGTCCTAGTGACAGCATGGGCCACCAGGAAATTTCAGCTTTCTGCTCTGCAATCACTGAATCGTCAACTTTGACTTCCTCTGTCCTGCAGATTGAACAAGCATACGATGTGTTGTTCATGCAAAGCATGAAGAAACGCATTACAGGGGAGCTGGAAGTCTCGACGAGTGTCAGATATGCTGATGTACCATCCAGGAAGCGAAGTGGGCAGGTGAGGTTGACCTTTGCCCAATCGTTCTAGCACCAGTAGAGGAAAGGAAAGCCCGGATGTCAGTAGAATCTGAATGAGTACTTTTGTCCGATTGCTGTACTTCAGGGTCGTATGCCATTTGTTGTTTTAGTCAATGCTCACCTACATCCCGCACTGTGGAATTATGTCTGTTGTTTGTGCCATAGAAATCACCGACACAGGCGACACTACTGCAGAAGCTTCCTGGAGGTGTTTCTGTAGAGGCACCAAAGCAGAACATAGCAGCTGGACAAGCAGCAGTCTTTGCGGGTCTCGGCACATGGGCCATTGCACAGGTGGGGGAGGGGGCTTTGTACATGCCAGGATTGAGACATCATAGCATCCGTTTGGCCACTGCAGCCCTCACCTTGACTCTTACGGTGAATGGCTAAACTCAAGTTTTTCATGTTACCTACTGCCCTGTAGGCACTCTTAGAGACGCCTGATGCTCAAGCAGCTGATACTGCTGGGCTACAATTGGCAGCAGCGCTGGCGTTTGCTGTATATGGCTTCAGGGAATGGAAGAAGTTACCGCTAGGTATGGTCAAGGAGCCGCATTTTGCACGGATAGCTTACATGTAACGTCACAACGGCAACATGCAGCAGACATCAGCAGCAAGTTCCTTGTAGGGCTTGCTTGTATTGCATGTGAACTTGCATCATGGGGTGTGACAGAGTGCTGGGGCTTGGAAACCATTGTGCCTGACGTATGTGTCATGCAGTGCGGTCCATTGGCCTATCAGTTGGATCCCTGGCTGTTGGAATACTGTTAGGAGCTGCTGTCAATGCTTGGCTACAAGTAGACATCGTGCCTCTAGGGGTGAGTTTATTCGTGACTCTGCACAGATAGAACCCACTTGTGTCTCTGCTGTGGTTGTGGTGTTCTGTGTTGTTATACTGCTCCAGCTTCTCTAGGGCCACCTCATCTTGGTGTTCAGTAGCCTCTGCATGTGCCGAACATGTCACTATAGCAGCAGAGCAGCAGGCAGATAGACAATAGGCAACATGTAACCATGCAGCGGATGTGATGTACAGTGGAGACAAGCGTGCTACTTGGCAGGTGGTCTAGGACCAATTTGTCAGTCTCACTAAGAACGATGTGCTGCTGTTGTATTTCATGTCATTGCAGAGCTTTGGTTCTCCTGGCGTGTTTGTATCCACATTCGGCATCACTGCTTTGGCCTTAGCATCAGCATTTCTGGCGTAGGTTTGTGTAAGAAAGTAGGTATGAAGAGTGCAGTGTGCAGAAGCATATCTTGTACATAAGCAGAGGAGCATAATTGGTAAACAATCTTCTACAGTTTAGAGAGGTCTTTGTGATGTGGTAGGCTTGGCGTTGGCCCGTAGCTGGAGGGAGGGTTTGTCGGCATGAGATGAACTTGGCAAGTGTCTGGCATGCCGTATTGTACATGTACAGGGGTGGCTGTGCACCTCTGTTCATACGATGTGTCTGTTGTGTTGCTTCGATGGAAATGTTGTCTGCTTTGACACGCACATGTTGCTTCAAGCAGCACTGTACCATACCATCGGGGTAGCTCTTGATCTGACTGGTTGAGTGTTGGAAAAAACGGTTCAAATGCAACCTCTTATACTAAGAAATGTACTGCGATGTCATGGTGTTGGGCATGGCTGATGCTTGGACATTTCAGTGGCTCGGGTAGACGTACATCTACGGTGCCTCAGGCTCGTTGAGGCTCAACGATCAGGCTGTTGTTTGCCAGCCGCAATCTGCGCATCGCATCCAGATAACACAGGGTGTAAGAACTAACCACAGTAGTGCAACGAACTGCGGCAGAGCAGCTCACGCTGACACTGCCTCGTGATGTACAGTTCAGTACTCAAGAGGTCCCAGCTCTTACTGTGCAAGGTGCGCACGGCCCTGATCATTGCTTGCACCGCTTTCACTATCAGCGTGGCATCATAATAATTCAATGCAGAGATGACAAAGTGGGAAAGCGGTTTGAACGCGCGTTCTTCTCTTTAGACGATATGGCAGCAGCATAGGGCGGGCGCAGCGACATCGAGAAGCAACACATACTGATTTGAGAGCATCAGTGTCGCATCCATGATCTCTGGGGACTTCTCGGGATACCGCAAACGAAATGGCTTGGCTACTGAAACCTGTCTTATGGTTGGCTAGAGCTTGCTAGAGGTGAAATTGGTCTGTCGTTTTTGATAAGCTCAATCCAAAAAAAGCGTTCCCAGTATTTGCGAGCCCGTACTGCGTCGATTTAATCATTATGCTCTAGCAAGGCTGATGTTGAGCTGGTCTGGTGCCAGATGGCATATCAGTGGCATAACGACAGTGATGTACAAGAGCTGAGAAGCAAAATATATCAGCAGATGTAAGCCAGGAGACTTGGTGACTGCATATGTGCAGAATTGGTAGTAGTGCACTTGAACTCATCTCGGGTGCTGTTTTGGTGCCTTCAGATACACTCTTTTTCAGCAAAGAAAGCCTGGTGTTCAGAATCAGTGGAGCGAAAAGCTTCCTGACTTCGTGAAGAGGCTTGAGCAAGCCCTGTTCAGTGAAGCCAAGACCAAGGCAAGTTTACCCGCCTGTGTAGCTCATGTCTGGGTGCAGCAGAGTTGCTGACAAGCTCATTTATTGTTGCAGGAGGACTACAGCAATTCTGAAACTCTAGAAAGCAGGCTGCAGCATGTTGCTAGGGGCTTGGTGGTGCGGACCCCACAGTCAGGCTCATCTAGTGCAGCAAAGGCCGGACCCTCGCAGCTAATCAATGGAGGTTATAATCCTCAAGTTATTGAGCAACAACAGCCTACTCAGCAGCAAGCAGTGGCAGCAGACGGGGTGTCAAACCCGCAGTTGATGGTGCCGAACACATATCCCGCAGCGCAGAGCATGCAGCCGTCTATGGGTATGATACCGACTCCTGGAGCCGGAGTATCAAACATCACTGGCATGGTTCCAGTGAAGAATGAGCATGGCTTGGTTGCAAACAACAGCACCCTGCCAAACGGAATGATCCCACTAGACGCAGGCAATGCAGGTCTGGGCAGCACGTATCAGCATACCAACGGCATGGTGCCTGTACAGGGCATGATGGGCCACAACGCCATGAGTTCAACGCTCATGGGTAACGGAGCCCCAGTTCTTCTCAAGCAGGAGAACTGGGCCAACCCCTCCCAATCACCAAGCATGATCCCGGTAAGCCTACTTCATGCACTTGCTTGAGCATAGGTATTATCTGCAGTCAAGTCTGATACTGATTGTTGCCTGTTCTGTTTGCAGACCAATACAACGGGTGGCATGGGCGCAGGTGGGATACATAGTGGCAGCCACCAGACCATGCAACACCTAGTGTCAGAGATTCTTACAGAACCACATATCTGGCTTCGCATTTCCGTTACAGCATCTTCTGCCAGTGGTAGATGTGGATGAATGTCCACGGTCATGTGTGCAATTGCAGCCTGGGGAAGGCCCTATCAATATCCTTGCTCTGTGCGTGTGCTGTGCTGTGTCTGTGTATCCAGGTGCGATGGGCGGCATGTCAGCACAGATGCCCGGCAGCACACCAGCAGGATTCATACCAGCGAACGCCGGCAGTGGCATGGTTCCAAGCTCAGGTACCAGCATGGTCAACAACAGCAGCATGGCAGGCACCGGCATGGTCCCCAATCCTGGAGGTATGGTACCTATGATGGGTGGCAGCATGGTACCTAACCCAGGCAGTGGCATGGTCCCAACACCAGGCAGCAGCATGGCTGGTACAGGTATGATGCCGACTCCAGGTGTAGGCATGATGCCGACCCCAGGCAGTGGCATGATGCCGACACCTGGTGGCAACATGATGCCAACCCCTGGCACAGGTATGATGCCAACACCAGGGGCAGGCATGATGCCTACTCCAGGAGCTGGTATGATGCCCACACCAGGCACTGGGATGATGCCCAACCCAGGCGCCATGGTGCCTACAGGCATGATGAACCAGGGAAGCACACAGACTATGGTGCCTATCAGCAGCATGGGCGGACAGCAGCAGCAGCAGCAAGCCCAACAGCCACAGCAGTCCCAGCAAATGCAGCCACAACATCAGCAGCAACAACAGCAGCAAACACAGCAGCCACAGCAGCAAGCAGCCAACAATGCAGGTGAGCAAATGCTTGGACTTGGTTATGGTAGCTCAACTTTTTCATTTCTGAACTTGATTCCTCTGTCGTGAGTGACTTAGCAGTGCTTGCTTACAGCATTGGTCAGATATTACCAACTTGTCCGGTGCTTCACTGCCATACCAGGTGCTATGATGCCTGGTGGAAGCGGCAATCTGCTGATGCCTGGCTCATTAGGATTGCCTGCTAATGCTGGTAGTTACCTTGATATGGAAATGCCGATGAGCCAGCCAATGGCCGGTCCAACAAGCT
Source organism: Scenedesmus sp. KT-U (assembly GCA_029853055.1). Classification (NCBI taxonomy): domain Eukaryota; kingdom Viridiplantae; phylum Chlorophyta; class Chlorophyceae; order Sphaeropleales; family Scenedesmaceae; genus Scenedesmus; species Scenedesmus sp. KT-U. Next base: position 13,139 of record JARWLF010000369.1, read on the forward strand.
CTGCAGGTGAACAGAAGCTTCTTGAAGCCTGAAGTGGCTGCAGCTGCTCAGCTTCATCAGGGATTGTATGCCCGCCAGTCCTCTATGTCACCTGTGTAAGCACAATTATAAGCATCGCTTCATTTCATAATAGTTTGTAGCGTAGTCTAATTCCCAACCAGCTGCATTCTGTATTCATTGCTACTGCAGGTTTCAACCAGCAAGGCAACCCAAATGATGTGCAGAAGAACCTAGCAGACAGGCAGCAGTACATTCAGAAGCAGCAGCGCTGGTTGCTCTTCTTGCGGCATTGTGCCAAGTGTCAGCAGGGCGAAGATGAGTGTCAGTTTGGTCGCAGTTGTAAAGTAGGCAAAGACCTATGGGGTCATATACTGAGCTGCAGTAACCCCAAATGTACCTACCCTCGCTGCACCAGCAGCAAGGATCTGTTGAAGCACCACCAGAAGTGCCAGGTGAGAAGATTAGGGGTGCGAGTTGTTGACATTCATTACGCTCTGCATGCACAAAAGGGCGCTTACACTTCAGCTGAGGAATGCCTGTTTTTAGCACAGCAACGTACCATGTCACCAGCACCGCTTATGGGTGCAGGTTGGTGTACTGTTACATTAAGCTGAAGGCCTTACACAACCTGGCTTAAAGTGAGGCTATGCTCGCTTGATCACGTCCCGTGACATCCAATTGTTCATGAGCTCTACCCGGCTGCTGTTGTGCAGAATGTGAATTGTCCCATTTGTACTCCTGTGAAGGAGTATGTGCGCCGCACACGCACACAGGCTGGACCCAGCGGCATGCCAGGAACAGCTCAGCCTAGTGCCAGCATGAACAGCGGCAGCGGCATGCCTGGTGGCGAATTGGGTATGCAGCAAATGATGCAGCAGCAGCAGCCGTACCAGGTTCCACAACAGCAGCAACAGATGCAGCAGCAGGCAGTCAGTAGCCAGATGCTGGGGCAGAAGCGGCCGCTTAACGGCATGGATCCTGCTGCTGCAGCAGCAATGCCTCAGAATGGACCACTGCCCACTGGAATGGTACCCCAGGGGCCACCTAGTGGCAGCATGATGGGTATGCAGCCGCAACAGCAATACCAGCAGCAGCAGTACCAGCAGCAACAGTATCAGCAGCAGCCGTATCAGCAGTCATACCAGCAGCAACAGCAACAGCAGTACCCGCAACAGCAGTATCAGCAGCAGGCTGCTAGCTATGGTGCTCCTGGCATGCAGGGCATGATACCGGTCAACAATGGTATGGATGAACACACCAGTGCCAAGAGGGTCAAGCAAGAGGGTCAGCAGCTTCTGGGCAAGGTAGGTATCTACAGCTGTCGCTTGGTCATAAGAAGACGCATGGCTGTGCCGTGTACACTGTTTTCTGTGTTTCGCGACCTATATAGGTGTCGAGAGGTGATCATTTGCACGCACTTGGCTAGTACCTGTAGCAACATTCAAATTGGTGATAGTGTCAGACTTGCCCTGGTCTTAACCACCGTTGCTGTTGCTCTGCAGAACACCGGAACTTCTCTGCTGGAGTGCTTCGACATGCAGCAAATACGCGTTCATCTAGATGCAATCCAGCAAGCAGCCATGCAGACCAAGACACCAGCTCAGATGCCAGTCAATCCTGGTGACGACTGCAAAGTCTGCGGTCTCACAAAGTTGACCTTTGAGCCACCATGCATATACTGCACAACATGTGGACAGCGCATCAAGCGAGGTCAGATCTACCACAGTACGATACCAGAGCCTGGCTGTGACTTCAGGGGCTTCTGGTGCCACAGCTGCTTGTCAGAGCATAAGGGTGACAAGATTCCCTGGGAGGGCAATCAGGTGGGAGATTTAGCTAGTGCATTGTCCTTCTTGTTGTCTTTGACCAGCAGCTGCACCAAGTGTAGGGTAGTGGTTGTGCAGTGACCTGGGTGGGTGGAGCTGCAGTTCCCAGGTCGATTCTTTGCCTGACAGCCTTGTTCATGGTTTTGCTCATTGCACTCACCTTCTGCCAGCAAGTTGTCTGCCCATCAGTGCACTATATGAACAGTTATTTCAGGACCCTTTGTGCTATGCTATTCGTATCACAGTTTGGCTATGTCAGGAAGGCTGACCTTCAGAAGAAAAAGAATGATGATGAGATAGAGGAAGGCTGGGTTCAGTGTGATGCTTGTGAAGCTTGGATCCATCAAATCTGTGGCCTGTTCAACAAGGGAAAGAATGACCAGACTGTACACTATCTATGCCCCAAATGTCTCATGGACGTGAGTGACCTTGTCTACGGGCGGCTTCCTGTTGACTTTGCTGTGTACTGTGCAACATTCAGGGTTTGTATGTTAGCTGCTTGGCTTCATGATCAGCTCTCACACACAGCAAGCCACAGTGCTAGAGTGCTTGATAAACATGGTGTCATCAGCTTGAGACGGTCACTTCATATCCTGCTGCTGCACAATTGTTGATCTATGTTAAGAGAATAAACATAAAACTGCCTGTGTTGTATGCGCCAATTGATTGTACCAGGGTTTGATGACTGGCCAGCGTGAGCGCATCACTGTCAGGCCACAGGCTATGCTTGAGGCCAAGGACTTGCCGCACAATGACCTGAGCAGGATGTTGGAGCAGCGCGTGTACCAGAAGCTGCAAGAGGACTGCTACATGAGAGCTCAGCAGCTGGTAAGCTCGTGCAGAATGCTACCAACTTCTGGGTGGTATGACATGTTTCTTGGTGTACATTTTTCGGTAGCACACCATGCAGTGCCAGCATCATTTGTGTGCAGAGCCTCGAGCAACAGGTGCTGGTCGCTGACTTGTCTCTGCTGTTTGTGGCTGCTGCATCACCAGGGTATTATGCCTGATGATGTTCCTAAAGCTGAGGGTTTGACCATCCGAGTGATAAACAATGTCATCAAAAAGTGTGAAGTCAAGCCCAAGTTCTACGATGCCTTCCGTGGTGACGGCTTCGCGGAGGCCTTCATCTACAGGCAGCGCGTGATCATTCTCTTCCAGAAGCTGGACGGCGTGGATGTCGCTCTGTACTGTATGTACGTACAGGAGTACGGGAACGACTGTCCGGCTCCCAACAGGAATGTTGTATATCTCAGCTACATCGACAGCGTCAAGTACTTCCGACCAGAGGTGCAGGCTGCCAACGGTATCAGCTTGCGCACCTTTGTGTACCATCAGATTTTGCAGGGGTACTTGACGTTTGTCAAGAATCTGGGATTTGAGACCATGTACATCTGGGCTTGTCCTCCGTTGGCGGTAAGTGGGTGATTTTTGAGGAAGTTGACCATGCAGGACCCTCTGTTTGCATCCTTGCTGTAATAGCAAAGCCCCTGACTTGCAAAAGCTGAATTCACGTCGGTGTGTTGTAGTGCCAGATGCTTACAGCAGTTCATTGACTGCTGTGGTGCCGTAATGACTGTGGTTTCGTTCTGCTGCCTGGTCTGCGTGTTCAGGGTGATGACTACATCTTGTATTGTCATCCAAGCAAACAGAAGACGCCCCGCAGTGACCGCCTGCGTGCTTGGTATCATGACATGCTCAAGAAAGCCAAGCATGAGGACGGTAGTGTGGTGCATGTCTCCACGCTGTGGGACACGTTCTTCGAGGGCGGTAGAGACCACAGGTAAAGCAAGGATAGTGTGCACTGCTTGCAATACAACTCTTGGAGTGGCCAGCATCTGCTCAAAATCTCCTGCTCATCTGTTTCCCTTGCTTACAATCCCAACTTGCGAAGGTCAGGGGTGACCACGCAGTTTTGAGCAGCAGTTTTGTGCCTGGTTCATTGTGTGTGTTTGCTTGTGCTGCAAAGTTTGCTTGTGCATGTAACATCCTGCAGGCTTGAGAAGTGCAGTGTGACCCACGTCCCTTACCTTGAAGGAGACTTCTGGCCTGGAGAAGCTGAGAATTTGCTGACTCAGATCGGTGATGCGCAGCGTAACGCAGCAGCAGGTGGCAACACAGCTCTTGGCCGCAAGGCAGGTGGCAATAAGGGCAAGCGCTATGGCACTGGTCCTGCTACTACTGATGAGGCTCTGCTGGCTCGGCTTGGGGAGATTCTGGGTGGCAACATGAAGGAGGACTTCATGGTTGTGCACCTGCAGGAACCCTGCAGCTTCTGCAGGAAGCATGTGCAGGGCGGGGCTTTGCATAAGTAAGCACTATCTGCCTTTTCCTTTGTTGTCCTGCAACACTGTTGCAGTTGAAATCCAGGACAAGGATATGTCTCTTGTCTTGAGGTGCTGGTAGCTGGTAGTACAATCACCAACAG
>JARWLF010000370.1:0-17379 GCA_029853055.1 Scenedesmus sp. KT-U
GTGGATCAGGGCGGGGTTGACGCACGTTCGTCGGGTTGGTGTAACGGATCGCGCGGGCTCGCCGCGGGACAGTCACAGGGGGAGGAGGCGCGCGTGCTTCCGAACATGCGGCGTCAGGCCGACAGGAAAGGTCCCGATCTCGAGGACGAGGCGCGCTTCCTGCGTTCCTGGCTCGAACGGCCCTTGATGACGGGGGCGGTGGCGCCGTCGGGCAAGGACCTCGCGCGCGCCATGGCGCGATTCGTCGATCCGCGCCGCGAGGGGCAGGTGGTCGAACTCGGCCCCGGCACGGGTCCGGTCACCGAGGCGTTGATCGAACGCGGCATTCCGCAGGAGCGGCTCGTCCTCGTCGAGTTCAACCCGGATTTCTGCAAGCTGCTCAGCCAGCGCTTCCCGCGCGCGACGATCAGGCAGGGCGACGCCTACGACATTCGCCACACGCTCGCCGGCAGCCTCGTCGGACCCGCGGCGGGCGTCGTCTCCTCGCTGCCGCTGTTCACGAAGCCGGTGACGGAGCGCCTGCGTCTCCTGCGCTCGGCGATGGACCTGATGCAGCCGAACGCGCCCTTCGTGCAGTTCACCTACGCCGTCGTTCCGCCGATTCCGAAGCATCCCGGCGAGTACACCGCCGAGGCCACCGGCCGCATCTGGCTCAACCTCCCGCCCGCGCGCGTCTGGGTCTATCGGCGGCCCGCGCATCGGTGAGGCGCCCGGGAGGCGCCGCGTCCCCCGCGCGGATCACCCGCTCGCGTCGCAGGTGGCGAGAAGCCCCGCCATGATTCGCCCGCGGCTCGCGAGCGTGTCGACGAGGATGTGCTCCTCGAGCGTATGGAACTTGTCGCCCTCGACGCCGAGACCGTCGAGCGTCGGAATGCCCATCGCGCCCGTGAAATTCCCGTCCGAGCCGCCGCCGGCGCTGCGATGGGTCAGCGTCACGCCGATCGAGGCGGCGAGGGCGCGGGCGCGCTCGAACAAAGCGAGCGTCGCCGCGGAGGGCTCCCAGACCGGGCGCGTCACGCCGCGGCGGACGTGGAATGCGACCTCGCCGTTCGCGTCGGAGAGCGCGAGCATGCGCGCGACGCCGTCGTCGAGATCCGCCTGACGCTTGGCCATCGAGAGCACCTCGCCCCGTGCCCGGCTCGCGACGCAGTTCACCCAGCGTCCGGCCTCTACGACGCCGACGCTGAACGTGCAGTCCTCGCTCGTCATCGCCTCGATCTCGAGGATGCGCCGCGCCATCTCGCGGATCGCCGAGCGCCCCTCCGAGAGGCGGGCGCCCGCATGGCTCGGCCGGCCGATCGTCTCGATCTCGAAGCGCGCGATGGCGTAGCGGCCGCTCGTGGTCTCGCCGCCGATGCCGCCGGGCTCCGGCACGAGGACGAGAGCCGCCTTTGCCGCCTCCGCCTCGATGAGATCGCGCGTCGCGGGGCTGCCGACCTCCTCGTCGCTGGTGAAGAGGATCGTGACGGGGAGCTTCGTCGCAATGCCCGCCGCCTTCAGCTGCCGCAGCGCTTCGAGCGCGAGATAGTTTCCGCCCTTCATGTCGCAGATGCCGGGACCGTAGGCGCGCGCGCCTTCGCGACGGAAGGGGAGATCGGCGAGCGTGCCGACGGGGTGGACCGTGTCCATGTGGCCGAGGACGAGGATGCCTCTGCCGTTGGGAGAGCCGATCCGCGCGCGCAGGCAATCGCCGAAGCCGAGGCGGCCGGGGATGCGCTCGGGCGCGGCGCCGAGATCGACGAGGTCGCGCGCGGCGAGGTCCATCATCCGGCCGACCGCCGCCGCATCGTAGGTCGGGCTCTCGCATTCGATCCAAGGGCGCAGGCCCGCGAGCATCGCGTCGGCGTCGAAGGGCAGGCGGGCGATGTCCATGCGCTCAGATCTCCGGCGCGGTGCGGGTCTCGACGAGACGGGCGAGCAGGCTCGCGCCGATCGGCAGGATCGAATCGTCGAGCACGAAAGCAGGATTGTGCAAGGGCACGTCGCCGCCGTGGCCGACCCACAGATAGGCGCCGGGCACGATGCGCAGCATGTCGGCGAAGTCCTCGCTCGCAAGCGAGGGCGGGTGATCGGCGCGGACGCCCGACGCCCCGACGATCTCGGCGGCGACCGCCTCTGCGGCCGCGACCGCGCGGGCATCGTTCTCGAGCACGTCGAACACGTCGCGGATCTCGAGCGCGATCTCGACGCCGTAGGCCGTGGCGAGGCCCTTGGCGAGCGCGCCGAGGCGATCGCCCATGATCGTGCGCGCCTCGCGGTGGAAATAGCGCAGGGTGCCGGCGAGCCGGGCCTCGTCGGGGATGACGTTGTAGGCGCTGCCCGCCTCGATGCGGGTGATCGAGAGCACCGCCGGGTGCAGCGGGTGGACGTCGCGCGCGACGACCGATTGCGCGCTCTGCGCGAACGCGGTCGCCACGACGACGGGGTCGCGCGCCAGGGACGGCATGGCCGCATGCCCGCCTTTGCCGCGCACCACGATGTCGAAGAAGCTCGCCCCCGCCATCGCCGCCCCCGGCGTGATGCCGACCGCGCCGAGCGGCAGGTCGGGCGCGTTGTGGAGCGCGAAGATCTCGTCGCAGGGGAAGCGCTCGAAGAGCCCGTCGGCGATCATCGCCCGCCCGCCGCCGAGGCCCTCCTCGGCGGGCTGGAAGATCAGGATCGCGGTGCCGGAGAAATCGCGGCTTGCCGCGAGGTGGCGAGCGGCGCCCAAGAGCATCGTCGTGTGCCCGTCGTGGCCGCAGCCGTGGAAGAGGCCCGGCACGGTCGAGCGATAGGGGAGGTTCGTCGCCTCCTCCATCGGCAGCGCGTCCATGTCGGCGCGAAGCCCGATGCGGCGGCCGGCGCCCTTCGCGCCCGCGATCACGCCCACGACACCGGTCCCGCCGATTCCCGCGTGAACCTCGTCGCAGCCGAAGGAGCGCAGGAGCTCGGCCACGCGCGTGGCCGTGCGGTGCTCGGCGAAGCCGATCTCGGGATGGGCGTGGAAATCGCGCCGCCAGGCGGTCAGGTCCGCGGAGCCGGCGTCGATGGCGGGGAGAGGATTCATGGCTTTGGCACCTCCCGTGAGGCGGGGGGGACGAAGGCGGGGCCGTGCGGGCTGAGCCGGATGCCCGGCGCGAGACGGGTGAAGGGGAGGGCGCCCGGGTCGATCGGCATCGCGCCGGGCGCCGCCGCGACGAGGATCGCGCGGGCGATGGGGTCGAAATCGGCGCGGAAATGGACGGAGCTCTTCACGACGAGGACGTCCATGGCCTCCGGCTCGATGCCGACGTAGCGGAACATCGCCCGATCCGCCATCTGCGCCTTCGCCGAGGCGACCGCGATGCGCACGCCGCCGATCCGCAGGCAGGCGGACGGGCCGAGCCTCATGCGCGAGCCGCCGTAGAACGCCCCGTCGGCGACGAGAACGCCGTCCGAGAGCGCCTCGACCGTGAACGTGCCCTCGAAGGGCGCATCGCCGGGGATGCCGGAGGCGCCGCCGAGCGCGAGCGCGATCCGTGCGCCGATCCCGGCCTCGTGCGCGGCGGCCGCGGCGCGCGGATCGACGATCAGGCCGATCGCCGCGCGCTCGATCCCCGCCGTCACGAGCGCGCGCAGCAGGCCGGTCGTGTCCGAATCGCCGCCGGCGCCCGGATTGTCCTGCGTGTCGGCGATCACGACCGGCCCACCCTCGCGCGCGGCGATCGAGCGTGCCCGCGCCACCGCCTCCTCGGGAGAGAGCGCCTCGCCGGCGAAGGCGCCCTCGGCCGCGATCACGCGGGCCGCGAGCGCCTCCGCCGCGCGCTCGGCGCTATCGGGATCGTCGGCATAGCCGAGGATCGCGGGCGCGCAATCGGGGATGTCGGCGGCGGGGAAGCCCGGAAGGAAGGAGAGGGAGGCGATCGCGGGATCGGTCGCCTCGGCCTCCGCGAGCGCGGCGTAGATGGAGCGCGCCGGCTCGAGATCCGTGCATTGCCACACGGTCGGGATCAGGAAGGGGATCTGCCGAAACGCCTTGGCGAGGGGGCGACCGTCCATCAGGCGCAGGAGGAGGGCGATGGCGCGCTCGCCGGTGCGCGCCATGTCGACATGCGGATAGGTGCGGAAGGCGACGAGCGCATCCGCTGCCTCGACCATGCGCCTGGAGACGTTGCCGTGCAGGTCGAGCGCGGCGACGAGGGGCACGCCCGGCCCGATCAGCGCGCGAACGCGCGAGAGGATCTCGCCTTCGCCGTCCTCCACGTGCTCGGCGACCATGGCGCCGTGGAGATCGAGGAAGATCCCGTCGAGGGGGCCCGCCGCTTCCAGATGCGCGAGGAGGCGCCCGAGGATCTCCTCGAAGGCCTCGCGCGTGACGTGGGCCGACGGGACGGCGGCCGTCCAGAGCGTCGGCACGATGCGCAGGCCCGCGGCGCGAGCCGCATCGAGCGCGCCGGCGATCCCGATATTCACGCCGTCGACCGCCGCGAGCATCGCCTCGCCCTCGGCGACACCCGGCCAGCCGCCGCCCTCGTGAAAATGGGCGAGCGTGGCCTTGGTGGGCGCGAAGGTGTTCGTCTCGTGCAGGAAGCCGCCGATCGCGATGCGGGGCCTCGCCTCGTCTGCGTCTTCGCGCGCCATGCCGAATGGGCTCCTCTGCCTCGTTCGACGACGAGCCTAGCGGCCCCCCGTGCCGCCGTCGATGCCGCAGCGCCCGGCGCGGACGCCCATGCCGGTGGGGCATGGGTGCGGCGTCGCGCGCATCGCGGATGGGGAGCCCCTGGCGCTTTACCCATCGTCGGAGCCCGGCCTAGGCTCGGGGGGCACGTGACAGGGAGTGGTCATGACCGACATCCACGATCTCGACGCCGCCGCCCTCGCCGCAGCCTATCGCGCGCGCGCACTCTCCCCCGTCGAGGCGACGCGCCATCTGATCGCGCGGCGCGACGCGATGGAGCCGGCGATCCGGGCCTTCACCCATGTCGACGACGAGGCGGCGCTCGCGGCCGCGCGAGCCTCCGAGGCGCGCTGGCGGGCCGGTGCGCCCCTCGGTCCGGTGGACGGCGTGCCCGCGACGATCAAGGAGAACGTCGCCGTCGCCGGCTGGCCCTCGGCGCGCGGCTCGGTCGCGCTCGAGAGCCCGCCTTGGGAGGACGACGCGCCCGCGACGATGCGGCTGCGGGAGGCCGGCGCGGTGCTGTTGGGCCAGACGGCGATGCCCGAATTCGGCTGGAAGGGTCTCGGCGACAGCCCCGCCCACGGCGTCACCCGCAATCCCTACGATCTCGCGCGCTCGCCGGGAGGCTCCTCGGCGGGGGCGGCTGCGGCGGCGGCGCTCGGGATCGGCGTCCTGCATATCGGCACCGACGGGCTCGGCTCGGTGCGCATCCCCTGCGCCTTCACGGGGCTCCCCGGCCTGAAACCCACCTCCGGCCGGGTGCCCGCCTGGCCCGCCTCGCCGATGGGGCTCCTCGCGATCCTCGGGCCGATGGCGCGGAGCCTCGCCGACGTCGCGCTCCTGTTCGAGCTGATGGCGCGCCCGGACGATCGGGATTCGCTCGCGACGACCGAGGCGGCGCCTGCGGCGCGCGCGGCGCTCGAGGCGGGTGTGCGCGGCCTGCGCGCGGCCTGGAGCCCGCGTCTCGGCTATGTCGTGGGCCTCGATCCGCGGATCGAAGCCGCCTGCGAAGCCGCGCTCGCGCCGCTGCAGACGGCGGGCCTCGCGATCGAGGCGCGCGACCCGGGATTCGCGGATCCGATCGACCTGTGCAACGTCTTCTGGCATGCGGGCTCGGCCACCGTCCTGCGCAAAATACCAGAATCGCGTTGGGATATGTGCGACCCCGGCTTCCTGCGTGGCGCGCAGGCGGGCATGGCGCTGCCGGCGGTGCGTTATGCGGAGGCGATCGCCGAGCGCGCTTCCTTCGTCGAAGCCATGCGGCGCTTCCACGAACGCTTCGATTTCCTGATCACGCCGACGATGCCGATCCCGGCCGTGAAGATCGGAGCCGACCTGCCGCCGGGATGGGCACACGGGACGGATTGGACCTCCTGGTCCCCCTACACCTATCCCTTCAACCTCTCGGGCCAGCCGGCCGTGACGGTGCCCGTCGGGCTCACCGAGGACGGATTGCCGATCGGGCTGCAGATCGTCGGCCGGCGAGGGGAGGATGTGCGGGTCCTCGCGGCCGCGCGCGTGATCGAAGCCGCGATCGCGTACGTCCATCCCGACACGCCCCGCGGCATGCCGCTTGCTTAATCGTGGCTATCGCGTGAGCAGATGCGGGGCAGAGCGTGCTTGACCATGGGTCAACCCCCGTGCTCCGATCCGAAATCCGGTCTCGACGCCGGAGGCGAACGAACAAAGGGGAACGACAATGCGGATCAAGACCACCCGCCGACAATTCCTCGCCGGCGCCGCCGCGGCGACGGGGGCGGCGACCCTGCCCTTCGGGGCCCTGCCGGCGCGTGCGGCGCCGAGCGGCATCCTGCGCGTCATCCCGCACGCCTCTCTGACGATCCTCGATCCGGTGGCGACGACGGGCTATATCGTCCGCAACCACGGCTACATGATCTTCGACACGCTTTTCGCGCAGGACGCGAACCTCCAGGTCCAGCCGCAGATGGCGAGCGGGGTCGAGATCTCCGACGACCGCCTGACCTACCGCATCTCGCTGCGCGACGGCCTCGCCTGGCACGACGGCAGCCCGGTCACGGCCGAGGATTGCGCGCTCTCGCTGATCCGCTGGGGCAAGGTCGACGGCATGGGCCGGCGCCTGTTCACCTATGTCGAGGAATGCACGCACGACGGCACGGACACGATCGTCCTGAAGCTGTCGCGGCCCTACGGGCTCGTGCTGCAATCGATCGGCAAATTGTCGACGAACGTGCCCTTCATGATGCCCAAGCGCCTCGCCGAGAAGCCGCATACCGAGCGGCTCACGGCCGAGGAGCAGATCGGCTCGGGCCCCTTCAAGTTCGTTGCGAGCGAGTTCCGGCCCGGCGCCCGCGTCGTCTACGAGCGCAACGCGGATTACGTCCCGCGCGACGAACCCGCCTCGAACGCCGCCGGCGGCAAGGTGGTGCATCTGGAAGGCGTCGAGTGGATCAACTTCCCCGATCCGAACACGCAGCTCAACGCGCTCATGACGGGCGAGGTCGACTACTGGGAGCAGGTGCCCGCCGATCTCGTGCCGATCGTCGGCTCGATGCCGGGGGTGAACGTCCAGAACTTCAACCCGCTCGGCAATGTCGGCATGGCCCGCTTCAACAGCCTCGTCGGCCCGAGCGACAATCCCGGCGTGCGCCGTGCGATCGTGCGGGCGCTCGATCAGACCTCGCTCCTGCAGGCGGCGGTCGGCTCGCCGGACTTCTACCAGACCTGCCATTCGGTCTTCCCCTGCGGGACGACCTTCGCGAACGACGCGGGCTCCGAGCTGATCGCCGAGCCGGATCTCGAGGACGCGCGGCGCATCCTCGCGGAATCGGGCTATGACGGCGAGCGCTTCGTCATCCTCGCGACGACCGACATCCCGGTCCAGACGAACTACATCCAGGTCGTCGCCGACACGATGCGGCGCATCGGCATCAATGTCGACGCGCAGGCGATGGACTGGGCGACGGTGCTCCAGCGCCGCACGAGCCGCAATCCCGTCGACGACGGCGGCTGGAACATGTTCGTGACCTGGTGGGAGGGCGCCGACCTCCTCGATCCCGTGGTGCAGTTCGCCCTCTCGGCGGCGGGCGACGGCGCCTGGGTCGGCTGGGCGGACGATCCGCGGATCGAGGAGATCCGCACGCGCTTCGCGGAAGCGGCCTCGACGGAAGAGCAGCTGCAGCTCGCCCGCGACGTCCAGGAAGCCTTCTTCGAGCAGAACTTCCACGCGATGCTCGGGCAGTTCTTCGTGCCGACGGGCTTCCGGGAGAACGTCACCGGCATCCTCGAGGCGCCGCCCTTCTTCTGGAACATCCAGAAGAGCTGATCGCGAGAGGTCCCGGCGCGCGCGTCCGCGGGCGCGCCGGTCCTCCTCCCTTCGGGAAACGCCATGCTCGTCCTCGTCCTGCAACGCCTCCTCTCGACGATCCCGGTGCTGCTCGTCGTCGCCGTCGTCGTCTTCATGATGCTGCGCGTGTCGGGCGATCCGGCCGCGATCCTCGCGGGCGACACCGCGACGAGCGAGCAGATCGCCGCCGTGCGCGAGGCGCTCGGCCTCGATCGGCCGGTCTGGGAGCAGTTCCTCGCCTGGTTCGGCCAGGTCCTGCGCGGGGATCTCGGTCAATCCCTGTTCACGGGCCTGCCCGTGACGACGCTGATCGCCCAGCGCATCGAGCCGACCCTGGTGCTCGCGACGACGACGATCGTGTTCTCGGTCCTCGTCGCGGTGCCGCTCGGCGTGCTCGCCGCCTGGCGCTCGGGGACCTGGATCGATCGCGGGGTGATGGTCTTCGCCGTGCTCGGCTTCTCGGTGCCGGTCTTCGTGCTCGGCTACGTCCTGATGCTCGGCTTCTCGATCAATCTGCGCTGGTTTCCCGTCCAGGGCTATACGAGCCCCTTCGTCGATTTCCGCGCCTTCGCCTCGCAGATCGTGCTGCCGACGCTGACGCTCTCGTGCATCTACGTCGCGCTCATCGCCCGCATCACCCGTGCGAGCGTGCTCGAAGTGCTCAACGAGGACTACATCCGCACGGCCCGCGCCAAGGGGCAGATCGAGCGCACCGTCCTCTTCCGCCACGCGCTGCGCAACGCCGCCGTGCCGATCGTCACGGTGATCGGTCTCGGCGTCGCGCTCCTGATCGGGGGCGTCGTCGTCACGGAGAGCGTGTTCAACATTCCCGGCCTCGGCCGGCTCGTCGTCGATGCGATCACGCGGCGCGACTACCCGATCATCCAGGGGCTGATCCTGTTCTTCGCGCTCGTCTATGTCGTGCTCAACCTGATCATCGACCTGACCTACACCCTGCTCGACCCGAGGATCCGCTATTGAGCCCCGCGCCCGACACCACCGTCGCGCCGGGTGCGAGCCCGGCCGAGACCGACGCCGAAATCCAGGCCGCGCCGCCGAGGCGGCCCGCCTCGCGCCTGTCCGCGACCCTCGCGCTCGTGCGGCGCTATCCGCTGGCCGCACTCGCCGCCCTCGTGCTCGCCGCGATCGCGCTCGGCGCGATCTTCGCGCCCTTCATGGGCACGACCGACCCGACCGCGCTCGCCCCGGCACGGCGGCTCGCGGGCGCCTCCGCCGAGAACTGGCTCGGCACGGATCATCTGGGCCGCGACATCTGGAGCCGCCTCGTCTTCGGCGCGCGGGTGTCGGTCGTGGTCGGCCTCGCGGTGGCGGTGCTCGCGATCGTGGTGGGCCTGGTGATCGGGCTGTTCACGGGCTTCATCCGCTGGCTCGACCCGATCGTGATGCGCGTGATGGACGGGCTCATGGCGATCCCCGGCATCCTGCTCGCGATCGCCCTCGTCTCGGTCTCGGGCGCGAGCATCACCACCGTCATCATCGCCATCGTGGTGCCGGAAGTGCCGCGCGTCGTGCGCCTCGTGCGCGCGGTGGTGCTCTCGGTGCGCGAGGAGCCCTATGTCGAGGCGGCGATCTCGGTCGGCACGCCCCTCGTGAAGATCCTGTGGCGCCACGTCCTGCCCAATTGCGTGCCGCCGCTGATCGTGCAGGCGACCTACGTCGCCGCCTCCGCGATGCTGACCGAGGCGATCCTCTCCTTCCTCGGCGCCGGCACGCCGCCGACCGTGCCCTCCTGGGGCAACATGGTCGCGGAGGCGCGCCTCCTCTTCCAGATCGCGCCGTGGAACCTGCTCTATCCCGGCATCGCGCTCGCGATCACGATCCTCGCGGTGAACATCCTGGGCGACGCGCTGCGCGACCGCCTCGATCCGAAACTCGCCAAGCGCGTCGGCCAGAGGTGAGGGAGGTGGCGATGGACAAGCCCGTGCTCGAAATACGCGATCTCACCGTCGCCCTACCCGAGGGCGCCGATCGCGCGCATGCGGTCGAGAACGTCTCCTTCACGGTGGCGCCCGGCGAGATCGTCTGCGTGGTCGGCGAATCCGGATCGGGCAAGTCGGTCACCGCCTTCTCCGTGATGGGGCTCCTGCCCTCCGAGCTCAAGCCGAAGACGGGCGAGATCCTGCTCGAGGGCGAGAACGTGCTCGCCGCCTCGCCCGAGCGGCTGCGGGATCTGCGCGGCACGCGCATGGCGATGATCTTCCAGGAGCCCGCGACCGCGCTCAACCCGGTGATGACGATCGGCGACCAGATCGACGAGGTCCTCCAGATCCACACGAAGCTCGGCGAGAAGGAGCGGCGCGAGAAGGTGATCGCCATCATGGAGGCGATCCACCTGCCCGATCCGCGCGCGCTCTACGACCGCTATCCCCACCAGCTCTCCGGTGGCCAGCGCCAGCGCGTGATGATCGCCGCCGCCATGGTGCTCGATCCCGCGATCCTGATCGCCGACGAGCCGACGACCGCGCTCGACGTCACGACGCAGGCGCAGATCCTCCAACTGATCAAGGAGATGCAGGAGCGCCGCGGCACCGGCGTCCTCTTCATTACCCACGATTTCGGCGTCGTCGCCGAGATCGCCGACAAGGTCGTGGTGATGCGCCGGGGCGTCGTCGTGGAGCAGGGGCCCGCGCGCGCGGTCTTCGCCAATCCGAGCCACGATTACACCCGCATGCTCATCGCCTCCGTGCCGAGCCTCGAGCCGCCGTCGCGCCAGCCGATCGCGGGGGACGTCGCGGTGCGCACGAGGAAGCTCGTGAAGTCCTATGGCGGCGGGGGCCTGTTCGGGCGGGGCAAGGGCACGCTGCTCGCCGCGAACGAGGTCGATATCGCGGTGCGCCGCGGAGAGACGCTCGGGATCGTGGGCGAATCGGGGTCCGGCAAGTCGACGGTGGCGCGCTGCATCGTGCGGCTCGTCGATCCGACCTCCGGCGAGATCGAGCTCGGCGGCATCGACATCGCGCGCCTCTCGGCCGCCGCGATGAGGCCTCATCGCCGACGCGTGCAGATCGTCTTCCAGGATCCCTATCGCTCGCTCAATCCGCGCCGCACGGTCGGCGCCTCCGTGATCGAGGGGCCGATGAATTTCGGCCTCTCGCGCGAGGACGCGCTCGCCCGCGCGCGGCGCCTGATGGGGCTCGTCGGCCTCTCGCCGGACGCGCTCGATCGCTATCCGCACCAATTCTCCGGCGGCCAGCGCCAGCGCATCGCGATCGCCCGCGCGCTCGCGATGGAGCCGGACGTGCTGATCGCCGACGAGGCGGTCTCGGCCCTCGACGTGTCGGTGCAGAAGCAGGTGCTCGAATTGCTCGACCAGGTGAAGCGCGAGTTCGACTTGGCGCTCCTGTTCATCACCCACGACCTGCGCGTCGCCGCCCAGATCTGCGACCGCATCGCGGTGATGCGCCGCGGCGAGGTGGTGGAGGAGGGGCCCACGCGGGACCTCTTCCTGAACCCCCGCCACGACTACACCCGCACCCTCCTCGCCGCGGCGCCCGGGCGCCATCTGGTGGCGCCGAGCGCGGCGTGAGGAGTTTCAGCTCGGGCTGTCATCCCGGACGCCGAAGGCGATCCGGGACCCATACGCTCGACGCGTCGGTCGCAGCCTGTAGGCTGCGTTTCGCCGAGGTTCGATGACGTGCAGGAGCGAGCGCGGCATGCGCGCTCGGTCGATCCGCGGAGCGTATGGGTCCCGGGTCCGCTGCGCGGCCCGGGATGACACCCCCCCCGCTTCACCGAGAACCACTATCCCCCGGTCCATACCCGAACGCGATCGCCGGCTGCTCGGCCGTCTCGACGAACAGACTCTTCGCCTGCGTGTACTCCGCCATCACCTCCGCGCCCGAGGAGCGGCCGAAGCCGGAGCCGCGCATGCCGCCGAAGGGCATCTGGACGGAGAGGGTGCGGTACCCGTTGACCCAGACCGTGCCGGCGCGCAAGGCGCGCGCGACGCGCAGAGCCTTGGCGCCGTCGCGCGACCAGACGGCGCCCGCGAGATCGAATTCGCTCTCGTTGGCGATCGCGACCGCCTCCGCCTCGCCGTCGAAGGGGAGCACGCACAGGACCGGGCCGAAGATCTCCTCGTGTGCGAGCGCGTGGTGCGGATCGTCGAGAAGGAAGACCGTCGGCGCGACGAAGAAGCCGCTCTCGCCTGCCCCCTCGGGACGCCCGCCGCCGCAGACGAGCCGGGCGCCCGACGCGCGTCCGCGCGCGATGGCGGCAAGCACGCGCTCGTACTGGGCGCGGTTCTGGATCGGGCCGATCTCGGTCGCGGGATCGGCGGGCGCGCCGACGCGCAGCCGCCGCGCGCCGTCCGCGACGATGGCGAGGACCGCGTCGAGCGCCGGCCGCTCGACGAGGAGGCGCGCGCCCGCCGTGCAGCTCTGGCCCGCGCCTGCGAAGATCGCGCCCTGCGCGGCCTTGCCCGCGGCCGCGAGATCGGCGTCCGCGAAGACGATGTTCGCCGATTTGCCGCCGAGTTCGAGCAGCGACGGGCGGCCGGCCGCCGCGGCGAGCGCGGCGACCTTGCGGCCGGTCTCGACCGAGCCGATGAAGACCGCCTTGCCGCAGCGCGCGTCCGACACGAGCGCCGCGCCGATCGTCGCGCCGAGACCCGCCGCGACACCGATCGCGCCCGCCGGCACGCCCGCCTCGATCAGGAGGCGCGCGAGCATCAGCGAGGTCGCGGGCGTCCATTCCGACGGCTTGAGAATCGCCGCATTGCCGGCAGCCAGCGCCGGGGCGAGCTGCCAGCCGGCGGTGAAGATCGGCGCGTTCCACGGCGTGATCTGGACGATGGTGCCGAGCGGTTCGGGCACGACGAGGGCGAGGTGGCTCGTCGCGACCGGCACGACGCGGCCCTCCACCTTGTCGGCGAAGCCGGCATAATAGCGCAGCATCTCGGCGACCTTGGCGACCTCGCCGCGCGCGTCGCGGATCGGCTTGCCGACGGTGAGGCTCTCGATCTGCGCGAGCGCCTCCGCGTCGCGCGCCACGAGATCGGCGGCGCGGGCGAGGATCGCGCCGCGTGCCGACGGCGCGAGCGCCCGCCAGGCGGCGCCGCCGCGCGCGGCCGCCGCGTGCAGGCGCTCGGCGAGGGCGGCGCCCGCGTCGCGATAGGTCGCGAGCACCGTCTCGGTCGCCGGGTCGACGAGGGCGATCGGCGCGCCGGTGCCCGGCACGATCGCGCCGTCGATCAGGCTGCCGATGGAGAAGCCGAGCCGCGCTTCGAGATCGCCCATTCGCGTCACTCCCTGCGCGAGCCGTCCCGGCCGGCATCGACGAGGCGGTTGAAATCGGAGCCCGCGCCGAAGCGGGCGAGCGCCTCGGCGACGGCTTCGGCCGTCTCCTCGCCCAAGGACCCGAGCCCGCCGAGCGCCTCCCCGAGCGAGGCGGCGAGGCGGACGTCCTTGGCCATGAGGCCGAGCGAGAAGCCGCTGTCGTAGGTCCCGCTCAGGACCCAGTGCGGCAGGTTCGTCTCGATCGCGGCGCTGCGGCCGGAGCCCGCCTGCAGCACCCGCAGGAGCGCCTCGCCCGAGATCCCGGCCGCCTCGCCGAGCCGCAAGGCCTCGCCGGCGAGAAGCAGATGGGCCGCGCACAGGAGATTGTTGACGAGCTTCGCCACGTTGCCCGCCCCCGGCCCGCCGCAGGGCACGACGAGCCGCGCGAGGGGCGCGAGGATCGGCTCGGCGCGCGCGACGTCCTCGGGCGCGCCGCCGGTCATCACGAGGAGACGGCCGTCCGCCGCCCCCGCCGCCCCGCCGGAGACCGGCGCATCGACGAAGCCGACGCCCGCCGCCGCCGCCCGTTCCTGGATCGCGCGCGTCGAGCGCGGATCGGCGGTCGAGGTGTCGATCACGAGGAGGCGTTCGGCGGCGGGGCTCTGCGCGAGCACCTGCGCCATGGTTTCCTCCACCGCATCGCTCGCCGGCAGCGACAGGAGGAGGATGTCGCAGGTGCGGGCGAGCGCGGCGACGTCCGATGCGGTCTCGGGCAGGCCCTCGGCGCGGGCGGGGTCGCGGTCGAAGGCGATCACGCGGTGGCCGGCGCCGAGGAGGCGGCCCGCCATCGGCCGGCCCATCGCGCCGAGCCCGACGATCCCGATCGTCGCGGGCGCGCTCATCCGCGCTCCCCCGCGAGCGGCTCGACGCCGCACCAATGCGCGACGAACAGGGCCATCGCCTTGGTGATCCGGCGCACGGATTCGATCTCGACCGCCTCGTCGATGCCGTGGATCGCCCGGCAATTTGGACCGTAGCAGAGCGAGGGGATGCGGTCGTAGAGAACGTGCACGCGGTTGTCGAGATAGCCCGGCGTGACGAAGCTCTCGAGTGGGGTGCCGAACACCGTCGCGTGGGCGCGCGCGAGCGCGTCCTCCGCCTCGCTGCCGGGCTCGAGCACGTAGCCCTGCGAGAAGAAGCCGTGCCAGGTCACGCGCGGCGGCGAATTGGCGAGGGCGGGGTGCGCGGCGGCGGCGCGGGCGAGGTGCTCCTCGACGGCCGTGCGGACCTCCTCCGCCGTCTGTCCGGGATACATCGCGAAGCGCGCCTCGAACCGGCACCAGGCCGGCACCATCGAGGCCCAATCGCCGCCCTCGATGCGGCCGATATTCAGGTTGAGCGCGTGCGGCAGATCCTCGAAATGAGGGTGATCGCCGTGCCGCGCGTTCCAGGCGGTCTCGAGCTCGCGCAGCGCCCCGATCAGCCGGTAGGCGACGTCGATGGCGTTGAAGCCCTCGGCCATCTCGCGGGTATGGGCGGGGCGCCCCTGCACCTCGACCGTGAACCAGACGACGCCGACATTGGCGCGCACGAGCTTCTCGTCCTCGGGTTCGGGGATGAGGGCGGCGTCCGCGCGGTAGCCGCGCAGATGGGTCGCGAGGGTGCCGTTGCCGGTCGATTCCTCCTCGACCACGGACTGGACGTGGATGCGCCCCGTCGGCGCGAGGCCGGCGGCGCGGATCGCGTCGAGCGCGAACAGGTTCGCGGCGTGCCCCGCCTTCATGTCCGCCGCGCCGCGGCCGTAGAGCCAGCCGTCGCGGATCACGGGCTCGAAGGGCGGATGCGTCCACATCGCGAGCGGCCCCGGCGGCACCACGTCGACATGGGCGTTGAGGATGAGCGAGCGGCCGCGCTCGACGGGCGGGCGATAGGTCCCCACCACGTTCCAGGCCCGTTCGTAGGACACCGCGACCGGGCCGGCGCCCGGATGGCTCGCGAGCTCCTCCGGCGACAGACGCCAGCGGTCGATCTCGAGCCCGCGGGCGCGAAACGCGTCGGCGACGAAGTCCTGGATCGTGTGCTCGTCGCCCCGCAGCGAGGGGTGCCGTACGAGATCCTGCGTATAGGCGATCTGCGCCTCGAAATTCCGATCCACGGCCTCGCAGATCGCCCGCTCCGCCGTAGAGGACAGCATGTCACGGCCTCGCCCGAAATCGATGTCGAGCAAGAGGATAACGGTCGAACTTCGAGCGTCAATCGCGGCGCGGCGCGATCGCGTGCGCGAATGCGGCTTCCCGGTGCGCGCGAACGACAGGCTTGGCGGATTCCGTGCGAAAGCGCTTGCGTCCGCTGCGACGGTGCGATATTCAAACGCTCATCGAAATATCGAAGGCGTGGCGTATGTTGGAGCAGGAGGTCCTCGGCGCCTTGTCCGCGCTCTCGCAGGAGACGCGGCTGCGGATCGTGCGGCTCCTCGTGCGCCGCGGCGAGGAGGGGCTGTCGGCCGGCGCGATCGCGGAGGCGGTCGGCGTATCCGCCTCGAACATCTCCTTCCATCTCGGCCTCCTCGAGCGCGCGGGCCTCGTCGAGAGCCGCCGCGAGGGGCGCTCGATCCTCTATCGCGCGCGGGTCGGCGGCATCGCGGCGCTCGCGCGCTTCCTGCTCGAGGATTGCTGCGAGGGCGGTCCCGCCGCCTGCCTCCCCGCGCTGGGCGATGCCGTCGTGCAGCGAGACGCGCTCGCGCGGCGCGCGCCGATCCTCAACGTGCTCTTCCTGTGCACCGGCAACAGCGCCCGCTCGATCATGGCGGAGGCGATCCTGAACCGGGAGGGCGGCGGGCGCTTCCGCGCCTTCTCGGCCGGCTCCCAGCCGCGCGGCGCCATCGATCCGATGACCCTGCGCGTGCTGGAGGCGCTCGATTATCCCACGGGCGCGCTGCGCTCGAAGAGCTGGAACGAATTCGCCGAGGAGGGCGCGCCCGCCTTCGACTTCGTCTTCACCGTCTGCGACGCCGCCGCGGGCGAGCCGTGCCCCAGCTGGCCCGGCCAGCCGATCAGCGCGCATTGGGGCATCGAGGATCCGGTCGCCGCGACGGGCGCGCCCTTCGAGCGCGAGCGCGCCTTCTCCCAGGCCTTCCGCTACCTGCGCAACCGCATCCTCGCCTTCACCGCCCTGCCGATCGACCGGCTCGACGCCCTCTCCCTGCGCCGCGCGGTCTCCGAGATCGGCCGCGCGGAGGGCGCCTCGTCGGGCGCGGTCGTGCCGTTTCCCCGCCAGATCGCCTGAGGCACCATGTCGATCTTCGAACGCTGGCTGACGCTCTGGGTCGCCCTCTGCATCGTCGCGGGCATCGCGCTCGGCCGCCTCGCGCCTGGGCTCTTCGAGACGCTCGCGGCGGCCGAGATCGCCAACGTCAACCTGCCGGTGGGCGTCCTCGTCTGGGCGATGATCCTGCCGATGCTCCTCAAGATCGATTACGGGGCGCTCGGGGAGGTCACGAAGCAATGGCGCGGGATCGGCGTCACGCTCGCGGTCAATTGGGGCTTCAAGCCGTTCCTGATGGCGCTGCTCGGATGGTTCTTCATCGGCTGGCTGTTCCGGCCGCTGCTTCCGCAAGATCAGATCGAGAGCTACATCGCGGGCTTGATCCTGCTCGGCGCGGCGCCGTGCACGGCGATGGTGTTCGTGTGGAGCCATCTGTGCTCGGGCGAGCCGCGCTTCACGATCACGCAGGTGGCGCTCAACGACGTCGTGATGGTGTTCGCCTTCGCGCCGATCGTCGCCCTACTCTTGGGCCTCTCGGCCATCGTGGTGCCGTGGGAGACGCTGCTGATCTCGGTCGGCCTCTACATCGTGATCCCCGTGGTGGCGGCCTATTTTCTGCGCCGTCGGCTCCTGGCGAGCGGCGGCGAGGCGCGGCTCGCGGGCGTGCTCGCGCGGCTCGGGCCCGTCTCGATCGCGGCGCTGCTGGCGACGCTCGTGCTCCTGTTCGGCTATCAGGGCGAGCAGATCCTCGCGCAGCCGATGGTGATCGCGCTTCTCGCGGTGCCGATCGCGATCCAGGGCTACGTCACCTTCGCGGTCGCTTACGGGCTCAACCGGCGCCTCGGCGAGAGCCATCGCGTGGCGGGGCCGTCGGCGCTGATCGGCGCCTCCAACTTCTTCGAGCTCGCGGTGGCGAC
>JARWLF010000371.1:0-17362 GCA_029853055.1 Scenedesmus sp. KT-U
TGGGGGGGGGGGGGGGGGGTTGGGGGGGGGGGATCGGGCGGCCGGCACGCCAGGGGCGACCGGCCGCGCGGAGGCTTACATCAACGGCGGGCGTCGAGGGTGGTGTTCCACTCCGCCACGCGTGCGGCCTGGGCGGCCAGCACGGAAGCGGTGTCGCCCTCGATCTTGACGCTGTGGATGGCGTCGCCACCGGCGATGGCGTCCACCACCTTCTGGTCGGCGTCATCGATGACCTTGCCGAAGACGGTGTGCTTGCCGTTCAACCACGGGCAGGGCACGTGGGTGATGAAGAACTGGCTGCCGTTGGTGCCCGGGCCGGCGTTGGCCATGGACAGCACGCCGCGCTCGTGGCCGAGTTCCGGACGGCACTCGTCCTCGAAGCGGTAGCCTGGGCCGCCGCGGCCGCTGCCCTCGGGACAGCCGCCCTGGATCATGAAGTCGGCGATCACGCGGTGGAAGTTGAGGCCATCGTAGTAGCCGCGCTGCACCAGGTTGACGAAGTTGGCGACGGTGACGGGGCAGGCTTCGGCGTGCAGGCGCACGCGGATCGGGCCTTTGGCGGTGTCGAAATGGGCGATCAGCTCGGACATGGGGGCTTCCCGGTGAATGACAGCCCGCTAGGATAAGCGATCCCGCGCATTGAAACTGGCTTGTAGCCCGCCGGCCGGTATAATGCCGCGCCGCGTCAAGCGCCAGTGATGACTGGCGGCGGGTGGCAGGTTGCCCGTTTTGCTCCAGCGCACGCAGTCCCACCACGACCGTTCGCCCTGGCCGCAAGCCAGTAGCGCCGCGTGCGCCAGGCCTGCCCCATCCCTCCTCCATCCGCGATCCGCGACGCTTGCGCGGTTCGCCCCAGGCCGTGCCCCATGATCCAGAACCTGCGCAACATCGCCATCGTCGCCCACGTCGACCACGGCAAGACCACCCTCGTCGACCAGCTGCTCAAGCAGTCCGGCACCTTCGGCGAGCGCGAGAAAGTCGCCGAGCGGGTGATGGACTCCAACGACCTGGAGAAGGAGCGCGGCATCACCATCCTCTCCAAGAACACGGCGATCCGCTGGACCTCGCCGGCCGGCGAGGAATTCCGCATCAACATCGTCGACACCCCGGGCCACGCCGACTTCGGCGGCGAGGTCGAGCGCGTGCTGTCGATGGTCGACTCGGTGCTGATCCTGGTCGATGCCATGGACGGCCCGATGCCACAGACCCGCTTCGTCACCCAGAAGGCGTTCGCGATGGGCTTCAAGCCGATCGTGGTGATCAACAAGGTCGACCGCCCCGGTGCGCGACCGGACTGGGTGCTGAACCAGACCTTCGACCTGTTCGACCGCCTCGGCGCCACCGACGAGCAGCTCGACTTCCCGGTGGTCTACGCGTCGGGCCTGAACGGCTACGCCGGCCTCACCGAGGACGTGCGCGGTGGCGACATGACCCCGCTGTTCGAGGCCATCATCAAGCATGTGTCGCCGCCGCCGGTCGACATGGACGGCCCCTTCCAGATGCGCATCACCAGCCTGGACTACAACAGCTACGTCGGCATCATCGGCGTCGGCCGCATCCAGCGCGGGCGCATCCGCACCAACATGCCGGTGACCGTGATCGACCGCGACGGCAAGACCCGCAACGGCAAGGTGCTGCAGGTACTGGGCTTCCACGGCCTGCAGCGGCACGAGGTGAAGGAGGCCCAGGCCGGCGACATCATCGCCATCTCCGGCATCGAGGGCCTCGGCATCTCGGAGACCATCTGCGACCCCAGCGGCATCGAGCAGCTGCCGGTGCTGACCGTGGACGAGCCCACCATCAGCATGACCTTCCAGGTCAACGACTCGCCGTTTGCCGGCGTCAAGGAGCGTTCGGGCGGCAAGTTCCTGACCAGCCGCCAGCTGCGCGACCGGCTGATCCGCGAGACCCAGCACAACGTGGCGCTGAAGGTGGAGGACACCGAGGACGCCGACAAATTCAAGGTCAGTGGACGAGGCGAACTGCACCTGTCGATCCTCATCGAGACCATGCGCCGCGAGGGCTACGAGCTGGCGGTGTCGCGTCCGGAGGTGATCCTGAAGGAGATCGACGGCCAGGTCATGGAGCCGATCGAGAGCCTGGTGGTGGATCTGGAAGAGCAGTACCAGGGCGGCGTGATGTCGCGTCTGGGCGAGCGCAAGGCGCTGCTGCAGAACATGGAACCCGACGGCAAGGGCCGCGTGCGCCTGGACTTCATGATCCCGGCGCGTGGCCTGATCGGCTTCCAGACCGAGTTCCGCACCATTACCGCCGGCACCGGCCTGCTGTTCCATGTCTTCGACCACTACGGGCCGAAGTCGGAAGGCGCCATCGGCCAGCGCCAGAACGGCGTGCTGATCTCGAACGGCACCGGCCCCTCGCCGGCCTATGCGCAGATCGCCATGCAGGAGCGCGGCCGCCTGATGATCGAGCCCGGCGAGGAGATCTATGAAGGCCAGATCGTAGGCATCCACTCCAAGGACAACGATCTCACCGTCAACGCGCTGCGCGGCAAGCAGCTCACCAACTTCCGCGCCTCGGGCAAGGACCACGACGAGGGCCTGATCCCGCCGATCAAGCTGTCGCTGGAGCAGGCGCTTGAGTTCATCGACGACGACGAACTGGTCGAGATCACCCCGGTGGCGATCCGCCTGCGCAAGAAGCACCGCACCGAGAACGAGCGCAAGCAGGCCTCGCGTCGCGCCGAAGCCTGATCCAAGGCCTGCGTTTCCGCATCAACGAACGCCCCGGCACTGACCGGGGCGTTCGCGTTTGTGGCGACGCCTTCAGGCCGGCCGCTTCAGCAGCGCCAGCAGCTCCCCGATGCGGCAGTGCTGCTCCAGCGGATGCCGCAGCCGCGCATCGAGGTTCAGTCGGTAGCGGTTGCGTCGCCCCTCCCGTTCGCGGCTGAGTACACCGGCCGCCTCCAACTCGTCGACGATGCGGATCACCCCGCGTTCGGTGATGCCGACCCGCTGGCCGATGTCGCGCAAGGTCAGGTCGGGCTCGGTGGCCAGCGCCACCAGCACATGGGTGTGGTTGCTCAGGAAGGTCCAACCCGGCGCGTGCCCGGCAGTCGGCTCGGGCATCGGCGTAGACATTTCCTCCACGTTTTCTGCTGCATTCTTTTTCATGAACTGTGTTTCATGTATTGGAGGTCCGACATGTCCGCCCAGCTGCGCCCGCTCACCCCTGGCTCCACCCCGCAGGCCACCGCCCTGCCCCAGCGCACGGTCGCCGTCGCCGCCGGCGACGGCATCGGCCCCGAGATCATGCAGGCCACGCTGGCGGTGCTGCGCGCCGCCGACCCGACCCTGGTCTTCCAACCGCTCACCGTCGGGCTGCAAGCCTACCGCGCCGGCCACGCCGCCGGGCTGGGGCCCGAGGTGTTCGAGGCCATCGAGCAGCACGGCGTGATGCTGAAGGGCCCGATCACCACGCCCCAGGGCGGCGGCTACAAGAGCGTCAACGTCACCCTGCGCAAGACCCTGGGCCTCTACGCCAACGTGCGCCCCTGCGTTTCCTATGCCCCATTCGTGCGCAGCCTGCAGCCGGGCATGGACGTGGTGATCGTGCGCGAGAACGAGGAAGACACCTACGCCGGCATCGAGCACCGCCAGACCGACGAGGTGGTGCAGTGCCTGAAGCTGATCACCCGCCCCGGCTGCGAGCGCATCGTCCGCCACGCCTTCGAGTACGCCCGCGCCAATGGCCGCGGCAGCGTCACCTGCATGAGCAAGGACAACATCATGAAGCTCACCGATGGCCTGTTCCATCGGGTCTTCGACGAGATCGCCGCCGAGTATCCGGACATCCGCAGCCAGCACCAGATCATCGACATCGGCACCGCGCGTATGGCGAGCCGCCCGCAGGACTACGACGTGGTGGTCACCCCCAACCTGTACGGGGACATCCTGTCCGACGTCGCCGCCGAGGTGTCGGGCTCGATCGGGCTGGCGCCTTCGGCCAACTTGGGCCGCCGCCAGGCGATGTTCGAGGCCGTGCACGGCTCGGCGCCTGACATCGCCGGACGCGACATCGCCAACCCTTCGGGCCTGCTGTTGGCAGCGGTGATGATGCTGGTGCACCTGGGCCGACGCGGCCCCGCCGAGGCCATCCACAACGCCTGGCTGCGGACACTGGAGGACGGCCTGCATACCGCCGATCTCTGGCAGGAAGGCGTGAGCCGGCAGCGTCTCGGCACCCAGGCCTTCGCCGAGGCGGTGGTCGCGCGCCTGGGCCAGCTGCCGCGCCAGCTCGCGCCGGTGCGTTATCCCGAGCCCGAGGCCGCGGCTGCTGTGGAGCCTGCGAAGCACAGCCTGAAGTCGTTGCCGGCCGCCGCTACGAAGCGCTTCGAAGGCGTCGACGTATTCCTGCACTGGGACGGCGACCGCCGCGACCCGGCGGCCCTGGCCACGGCCCTGGCCACGGCCGACGCGCAGGGCTTCGAGCTGCGCCTGATCACCAACCGCGGCGTGCGCGTGTGGCCCAACGGCCATCCCGACACCTGGTGCAGCGACCACTGGCGCTGCCGCTACCGCGGCGGCAGCGCACGCGCGGTGCCGGGCCTGCTGTCCGCCCTCCTCGATGCGGGATTCGAGCCGATCAAGACCGAACAGCTCTACAGCTTCGGCGGCCAGCCCGGGTTCTCGCTGGCGCAGGGCGAGTAGCCGCCGGACTGCATCCCTGCACCTGGCCGGCGGCGATGCTAGGCTCGCCCCAACGACGGCTTCAGCGGGATGGTCATGGACCTTCGCAAGCGAGCCCTGCCCGCATCAGTGCTTGCATCCCTCGCCTGTTTCGCCTCATTCGCCTGGGCCGGCGCGCGCGTGGAGAACGCCGCGCAGCGCCCGGCATCCGCGATGGGGGATTCGCCACACTGGGAGCAAGCCGATGTCCGGGCGGCAGCCGGTGCCGTCGCGGAACGCTGGGACCCGGCCACGGGTCCCAGCGACCCCGTCGCTTGCGGCCTCAGCCCTGAGGCCCAGGCGCTGGCGGCCCTGATCATGGAGCATCCGCTGCAAGCACGCCCGCGGCTGCGCTGCAGCGCCCTGCTTTCGCGGGTCGCTGCTTCCAAGGCCCGCGAGATTTCCGAACTTGGCCGGGTCTCGCACGGCCTGGGGGTGACGCCACCGAACCGGAGACTGCGTTTGGCTGGGTACGCCCTGCCCCGATGGTATCCGCGGGTGATGTCCAACCAGGTCGAATCGATCGCCGGCGGCTTCGACAGCCCCCACAGCGTGCTCTCCGCCTGGATGGACTCACCGCCCCACCGTGCCCACCTGATGGCAGATCACGCCCTGTACCTGGAACAGGACGAGATCGGGGTGGGTTTCCACTACGCGCCACGCAGCGAGCATGGCGAATACTGGGTGGTCTACATCGCGCGCAGGGACGGCGGTCCCGAGCTTCCCCGGGGCCTGTGGGCGGACAAGGGCGAAGCAGGCCCGGACAAGCGCTGAGAGCGTGTGAAAAACCATCCGCCTGCTGCGGCCGCCGCTGGACGCCCGTGGCGGCAGCGCGCTACGCGAATCCTGCGGTCATTTGGTTCACCAAACTCCCTTGCATTCGCCTACCGCGCCTTGCCACGAACGCCCAGCGGCGGCCGCATGACATGCTCTCAACGCTCGGCGTCGGCCTCGGCGTGCGGGTTCGGCTCGACAGCCGGGGCCGGCCCTTGCGTGCCGCTGGACGGCTCGCGCACCTCGAAGCCGCGCTCATGCAGGCCACGCAGGATCCGGCTTTCGGGGTTCAGCAGGCTCCCGATGGGCAGCACCGCCACGCTGGACCGGTGCTCGCGCAAGGCCTCCTCCGCCACCTGCAGCCAGCGCTCGGACAGCTTCGCGCCGAGGTCACCAAAGCCCTGCGCCTCGGCCACGCTGGCGGACAGGAACGCCTCCTGGCAGGCCGCATTCTGGTCGCTGAACGGCAGGCTGCGCAGGATCTCGATCTCGCCCACGGCCCAGGCCTCGGCGCGCAGGCGCATGGTCTCCAAGTCCGACTCCAGCCTGTCCAGGGTGCGCTCGAAACAGTCCAGATCGTCCAAGCGCTCGGCGCCGAAGCTGCGGATGGCCGACTTGGGATCCTCGATCCTCAGCGCGATGGAGGTGCTTGCAAGCGGCAGCTTGCGACGCTTGGCCTCGCGGCTGACCGCGCGCCAGACCGGGCCGCTGCCGGTCATGCGTGCGTCCTCGATGGCCTCTTCCCACAGGCGCAGGGCGGCGAACAGCGGGCGCCAGGTCTCGACCTTGCGCTCGCGCCCGAGATAGCGCGCCTTCAGCGGTTGCCAGCGCGCGTAGAGCTCCGGCCCCACCAGCTCGGACAAGGGGCGCTCGTCCGGGTCGCGCCGCGCGCGCAGCAGACTGGGCAGGAGCATCAGCCCGCGCACCCGACCCACCCCGGCATCGAAGCTCACCGAGGGCGGCGGCAGCAGCAGGCTGGACTCGGCCAGTCGCGCACGCAGCTCCTCTGACTCCCACTTGAAACGCTTGGGCAGCGGCGACTGCGTGCCGAGGATCCACAGCACGTGCTCGCCGTGGCGCACTTCCCACAGGCCGGGGCCGCTGACGCGGGCGCTGACTTCAACGGTGTCCAGCTGCCGGATGGGGAGGTCGTCTTCCGCCTCGACCGGCTCGCTGCCGGCAAACGCGGGCGCCACGGAGAGGGCAAACAGCAGGGCAAGGCAGGTCGACAGGCCAGAGGGCATACAGGGATTCACGGGCGTGGAGAGCGGCGCACTCTACGCGCCCGGACCCGCGCCGTGCGTTAGCCCTGCGCTAAGCCTCCGTCGCGCGGGTCGCTGCAGCGGGCTCCGATTCATCCGTGGCAGGCTCGGTTTCGGCGGCATCCGGCTCGATCACCTCGATCCCGAGCGAGCGCAACGATTCCACCATCGCCAGCTCCGGGTCCAGCAACAGGGCGATGTCCAGCACCGCCACGCTGCTCTGGTGCCGGGCCATGGCGTGCTCGACCGCGCCCAGCCACATCGCCCGCAGCCGGCGCGGCAGCGTATCCAGTCCGCGCTGCTCGGCGAAATCCGCCTGCAGGAAGGCATCGCGGCAAGACTGCGCCTGGTCGCGGAAGGGCAGGCTGCGCAGGGCCGCGACGTCGCCCACGGCCCAGGCCTCGGCGCGCTCGGCCATGGCCTCGAGATCCGCCTCCAGCCGGTCCAGAGTCCGCTCGAAGCAGTCGAGGTCGGCCAGGGTCTCGTTGGCGAAGCCGCGGATCAACTGGCGCGGCCGGCCGGCCTCGATCTCGATCTCCGGACGCAGGATCTCGATGCGCTGGCGACGCGCCTTGCGCTGGACACTGGTCCAGACCTGGCGCCGGTAGCTCAGGCCGGCGTCCTCGATGGCGGCGCTGTACAGCTCCAGCGCGGCGATCAGCGGGCGCCAGTCGTCGGTGCCGCGCTTGCCGCCGAGATAGCGGTCGCGCAGCGGCTCCCAGCGCGCGTACAGCTCGGGCCCCACGCGCTCGGGCAGGCTCAGGCCCTCGGGATCACGGCGGGCGCGGATCAGGCTGGGCAGCAGGAACACCGCGCTGACCCGGTTGACGCCCTTGAGGTCGAAGCCCACCGGCGCGATCAGCAGGCTGGACTCGGCCAGCCGCGCGTCCAGTTCCGGCGATTCCCACTCGAAGCGCCGCGGCAGCGGCGACTGCACGGCCAGCACCCAGACCACGCGCTCACCGCGGCGCAGCTCCCACAGGCCGGGCCCGGTGACGCGCGCCACCACCTCGACGGTGTCGAGCGCACGCGCGACCGGCGGATCGTCTGCGTCGGGTTGGGCAGCCGGGGTATCGGCGGCAGCGGCCGGGATCGGCAACAGCAGGCCGAGGCAGAGCAGGAGTCGGATGCAAGCGGTCATCCCGACAGGTTAGCGCGCCGCTGTTGCAGCCCGGCGTGAACCCCCGTGCCCCTGCTCAGTCGGGCTCGCCCAGATGACTCCAGGCCTCCGACTCGCTGACGTAGATGTGCGGCGCAAGCCCCCGCTTCTTGAGGGCCTGGCCAAGCTTTGCGCGCAGGAAGGCCGAGGTGGTGTAGCGGCGCACATCGAGGTAGTGGCGTTCGCTGAGTCGCGCCACCATGTCCGCCCAGGCCGGCTCCAGTTCGCCCGCGATCGCGAAGTGGTCGTAGTTGACCACCGCGCTGACCCGTCGACCGAGCGGATCCAGCAGGGCAAGGACCGCCTGCTCGACGTCGTCGATGTCCTGCTGTCGCCCGATCCGGAAATGCTCCAGGTTGACGAACACCAGGCCGCGCGCGGCATCCAGATGCAGGCGGGCCCGCAGCGGCAGGGCCAGCAGCCGCTGCCGCAGGCCGATCCTCGCCGCCTCGAACAGGCTCTCGTCCATCGGCGGCAGCGGCTCATCGATCTCGGGCAGGAAGTCCATCAGGTCCAGCACTTCGCGCTGCAGGTCGAGGCCGGGCGCCAGCTCGGTCAGGCGCAGGCCGCGCTCGCCCAGCTCGAACACGCAGCGCTCGGTGACATAGAGCACCTGCTGGCCGCGCCTGCGCGCCTGCGCGGCACTGAAGGTCACCTGCTCCACCGCCTGCACGAACTTGCGGGCCGCCGCCCTGCCCTCGCCGCCGGGCGTGAGGAAGCTGCCGACGAAGACCAGCTTTCGCGCCGACTGGCTGATGTTGATGAAGCCGCCGGCGCCGGCCAGTCGCGGTCCGAAGCGGCTGACGTTGACGTTGCCCTGGGCATCCGCCTGGGCCAGGCCGAGCACGGCCACATCCAGCCCGCCGCCGTCGTAGAAGTCGAACTGGTTGGGCTGGTCGATGACGGCCTGGGCATTCACCGCCGCGCCGAAGTTGAGCCCCGAGGCCGGCATGCCGCCGATCACGCCGGGCTCGGCGGTGAGCGTGATGAGGTCCAGCACGCCCTCCTCGGCCGCCACCGCGGCCACGCCCTCGGGCATGCCGATACCCAAGTTGACCACCGCATTCGGCGGCAGCTCCAGCGCGGCGCGGCGTGCGATCGCCTTGCGCGGCCCGGGCGGCAGCGGCGCCATGCGTTCCAGCGGCACGCGGATCTCGCCGGCAAAGGCGGGGCTGTAGGCCTCGGCGAAGGTCTCTCGCCGGCAAAGGCGGGGCTGTAGGCCTCGGCGAAGGTCTGCGGATGCAGGTCCGGCCGCTCGGCCAGCACCACGCAGTCGACCAGCACGCCGGGGATCTTCACCTGCCGCGGGTTCAGGCTGTGGCTCTCGGCGATGCGCTCGACCTGCACGATCACCACCCCGCCGGAATTGCGCGCCGCCATCGCGATCGACAGGCTCTCCAGCGTCAGCGCCTCGCGCTCGAAGCTGATGTTCCCCTCGGGATCGGCGGTGGTGCCGCGGAGCAGGGCCACGTCGATCGGAAACGCCGGGTAGAACAGGTAGTCCTCGCCGTCGATGGGCAGCAGCCGCACCCGCTCGGCCCTGCTGCGCGCGTTCACCCGCCCACCGCCCAGGCGCGGATCGACGAAGGTGCCCAGGCCCACGCGGGTGAGGTGCCCCGGCCGGCCGGCGGCAATATCGCGGAACAGGTGCGAGATCACGCCCTGCGGCAAGTTCCAGGCCTCGATGGCGCCACTGAGCGCCAGCTTCTGCAGGGCCGGCACCAGGCCCCAGTGGCCGCCGACCACGGCGCGCAGCAGGCCGGGCTCGGCAAGGTGGTTCAGGCCGCGCTGGCCGCCATCGCCCTGCCCGGCGGCATACACCAGGGTCAGGTCGCGCGGGGTGGCGGTGTCGCGGAAGCGCTGCTGCAGGGCGACGGCGAGGTTCTCGGCGAAACCGATGCCGACGAAGCCACCCGTGGCAACGGTGTCGCCGTCATGGATCAAGGCCACCGCTTCGGCGGCGCTGACGATCTTGCCCTTGGCGCTGCGCTGCATGCTGCTGCTCCTTACCCGTGCTCCCGGCAGGCTGCAGCGTAGACCGCCCGGTCGCAGGCGCGAATCGGACCAAGGGCCAGAGTCAGAGCTGCCAGCGCGGGAAGGGATCCGGGAAGTTCGCCCACGCGCGCGGGCCCAAGGCCATCTCGCGCGCGTTCAGCAGGCAGGCGTCGAGATCCTCGCGCACGGCGTCCTCGTCGAGGCCGACGCCGATGATGGCCAGTTCCTGGCGGCGGTCGCCCCACTCGCGGTCCCACAGTCGCAGCATCGCGGCGTGCTCGTTCGGATCGCGCACCTCCTCGGCGCTGGGCGCGGGCGCGCTGTGCGGCTGGCCGCTGCGCAGAGGGCTATCCACCAGACCGGCATCGACGCGGTCGCGGGCCGCGAACCAGAAACCCGCCGCCTGGTGCTGGGTGGCCGCTCCCACGGTGCTGAGCTCGCCCACCCAGTCCATCCGCGAGGCCAGCCAGAAGAAGCCCTTGCTGCGGATCACCCCGCCCAGGCCCTGGGTGACCAGGCGATGGAAACGCTGTGGATGGAAGGGTCGGCGCGCCCGGTACACGAAGCTGGTGATGCCGTATTCCTCGGTCTCCGGCGTGTGCTCGCCGCGTAGCTCCTTCATCCAGCCCGGCGCCAGCTGGGCGCGGATGAAGTCGAAGCGGCCGGTGCCCAGGACCGTGTCCACCGGCACCTGCGAGCGCTCGGTGGCGATGATCTCGGCGTCCCGATTGAGTGCCCGCACCACCTGCTCGACCTCACGCAGGCCATCGGCACCGGCGCGGTCGGCCTTGTTCAGCAGGATCACGTCGGCGAACTCGACCTGGTCGGCGAGCAGGTTGACCAGCCCGCGCTCGTCGTCGGGACCTGCCGACTGGCCGCGTTCGCGCAGCCGCTCGCTGGAGCAGAAGTCGCGCACGAAGGTCTCGGCGTCGACCACGGTCACCATGGTGTCGAGCCGCGCGACATCCGCCAGCGAGAAGCCCTCCTCGTCACGCACCGCGAACGTGGCTGCCACGGGCATGGGCTCGCCGATGCCCGTGGATTCGATCAGCAGATGATCGAAGCGCTGCTCGGCGGCGATCCGCCGCACCTCATCGCGCAGGTCGTCGCGCAGGGTGCAGCAGATACAGCCGTTGCTGAACTCGACCAGCTTCTCCTCGGTGCGCGACAGCTCGGCACCGCCGTCGCGCACCAGCTGGGCGTCGATGTTGACCTCGCTCATGTCGTTGACGATCACCGCCACGCGCTTGCCCTCGCGATTGCGCAGCACGTGGTTGAGCAGGGTGGTCTTGCCGGCGCCCAGAAAGCCGGAAAGCACGGTGACGGGCAGGCGGGGATCGGCGGCGGAGCTGGGCATGGGGCGCTCGATTGTCATGTTATAACTTTCCAATTGTAGCCCGCATTTCTCCCGGCAGCGCGAGAAGTGCGGGCCAGCAGCCTGCCGGCGTCCCGGCAGCCCACCGATGCCCGAGGAATGGACCATGGTTATCCCCACGCGCTACGAGGAGTGGCGGCACTGCATCCAGGACATCTGCCGGATTCCGCTGACCCCGGAGTTCGTCGACACCCGGCTGCGCGAACTGGCCGACCCCGGACTGCACAGCACCCAGCAGTTCCTGCGGCACTACGGTCCTGAACACCTCGCGCGGGTGCGCGCCTGGTTCGAGCAGGCCGCCCGCACGCTGGCAGCAGGCGGCACACCCTGAGATGCAACACGGGCCGCGGGATCAGGAGCGCCGCACTCCGCGGGATGGCCCGGCCGCGTGGCCGGGTTCGCAGGCGGGCTTGAGGGTCGAGCCCGAGCGCGAGCCCGGGTGGATGGCGGTGCTGGAGGGCCGTTCCGAGCTTGGGCTCGGAAGCCTCGAAGCGCCGCCCGACCTCGGCGCGGCCCTTGCCCACGGCCCGGACACCTGCGAGGCCTCCGCCGACGGCAGCCCCGCCGCGCTTGCAGTCCTGTGCCGGCGCTTTTGCGCCGCCGCCGGACAGGTCGAGACCTTGCAGGGCTGGCTGCAGGGGCTGATCGAAGCGCTGCACGCGCTGGCACCGGAGGCGCGCTTCAGGGTACGCCTGGAGCGGCTGCGCGGCCCGGGCTGTTCGCGCCTGCACGTGGACCAACTTGCCCTGCGCCTGCTGTGCACCCTGTACGGCCCCGGCACCGAGTGGTGGCCGGCACCGGTACCCGACCGGGAACGCCTGTTACGGCCTGGAGAGCCCCAGGCACCGCCCCCGCGACCGCTGCCGAGGCTCCCGACCGGCCTGCCGGCCCTGCTGCGCGGCGAGCGCTTCCCGCTGCTGCCCGGCGCCGGGGTGGTCCACCGTTCGCCCTCACCCGATGGCGAAACGCGGGTACTGCTGGCCATCGACGTGCAGCTTTGAAGCATGCGGCTCCGTACTGACCAAAGTCAGTAAACAGTTGTTCCGATTTATCGGATAATCCGGCGCCTGAGCCGCAGTGGGCGGCAGTGGAGGCCGGAACACATGTTCGATTCCTTTGATCGCGAGCAGCTGATCGCGTCCGGCGAAGGCCGGCTTTTCGAAGGCAGCCAGGCGCGCCTGCCGCTGCCGCCAATGCTGATGTTCGACCGCATCACCCGCATCAGCGCCGAGGGCGGCGAGCACGGCCACGGCCAGGTGGAGGCCGAGCTCGATATCCGCCCGGACCTGTGGTTCTTCGCCAGCCACTTTCGCGGCGACCCGGTGATGCCGGGCTGCCTCGGCCTGGACGCCATGTGGCAGCTGGCCGGCTTCTTCCTGACCTGGCAGGGCCTGCCTGGCCGCGGTCGCGCGCTGGGCGTGGGCGAGGTGCGCTTCTCCGGGCAGGTGCTGCCTACCGCCAGGCTGGTGCGCTATCTGATCGACGTGAAGCGGGTGGTCCGCCGCAAACTCAACATGGTGCTGGCGGATGCCCGCATGTGGGTGGATGGGCGCGAGATCTACACCGCCAGGGACCTGCGGGTCGGCCTGTTCACCGACACCTCGGGCTTCTGATGTCGCCGCGCCGCGTCGTCATCACCGGAGCCGGCATCGCGAGCTGCCTGGGAAATGATCTGGACAGCGTGTCGGCCAGCCTGCGCCAAGGCCTGTCGGGCATCCGCAGCTGCGAGGAGTTCATCGAAGCCGGCCTGCGCAGCCACATCGCCGGCGTGCCGGACATCGACCTGGAGGCCCGCATCGACCGGCGCGACCGCCGCTTCATGGGCGATGCCGCCGCCTACGCCTGCGTCGCGCTGGAGGACGCCATCGCGATGGCGGGCCTGGCGGAGACGCAGGTCAGCCATCCGCGCACCGGCCTGATCATGGGTTCGGGCGGTGGCTCCCCGGCGAACCAGATCGAGGCTGCCGACACCCTACGCAGCCGCGGCGTGCGTCGCATCGGCCCCTACCAGGTCACCCGCACCATGGCCTCCACGGTGTCGGCCTGCCTGGCCACGCGCTTCAAGGTGCGCGGCATCAACTACTCGATCAGCTCGGCCTGCGCCACCTCGGCCCACTGCATCGGTGCTGCCGCGCAGCAGATCGCCTGGGGCCTGCAGGACGTGATGTTCGCCGGCGGCGGCGAGGAGAACTCCTGGGGCATGGCCAGCCTGTTCGACGGCATGGGCGCGCTCTCGACCCAGCGCAACGAAACGCCCGGGCAGGCCTCACGCGCCTACGACGCCGACCGCGACGGCTTCGTCATCGCCGGCGGCGGTGGCGCCCTGGTGCTGGAGGCACTGGAGCACGCGCAGGCGCGCGGCGCGCGCATCCTGGCCGAGATCGTCGGCTATGGCGCCAGCTCCGACGGTGCCGACATGGTCGCCCCCTCGGGCCAGGGAGCCGTCGCGTGCATGAGGCAGGCCATCGCCGGGCTGGATCAGCCGATCGACTACATCAACACCCACGGCACCTCGACACCGCTGGGCGATCTCATCGAGTTGCGTGCGCTGCGCGAGGTCTTCGGCGACGCGCTGCCCCGGTTCTCCTCCACCAAGTCCCTGTCCGGCCACTCGCTGGGCGCGGCCGGCGTGCACGAGGCCATCTACTGCCTGGCCATGCTGCAGGGCGGCTTCATGGCGGGCTCGGCCAATGTCGAGACGCCGGATCCAGAGTTGGGCAATGCGCCGCTGCTGCGCACGACACGCGACGCACCGCTGCGGACGGTGCTTTCGAACAGCTTCGGGTTTGGTGGGACCAATGCCTGCCTGGTGATGCGCGCCGCCGACTGAGGGACCTGCGAGCCCCAAGGTCGAGGGGGCCGCAGATACAGGAAACCCCGGGCAAGCCCGGGGTTTCCTGTTGGCATCCTGCCAGGTCCTGAGTTCCTCCGCCCGGGCCGGAGCAGCCCGGGCAAGAGCACGGCTTAGAACTTGTACGTAGCGCCGATGTAGGTGAAGCGGCCCAGCGAATCGTACTGGGCGTCGCCCACGCCCGCGCCGAAGTAACCGATCGGCGGTTCCTTGTTGAAGGCGTTGTCGAGGCCCAGGTACACGTCCAGACCGCTTTCGCCGAAGGTGTAGCCCACCTGGAAGTTATGGTACGTGTGCGAGCCGTTGAAGATCGGTGCGACCTGACCCGGGTTGGTCTGGAAGCTGGCCTTGGCGACGCGCAGGTTGCCGTCGACGTAGCGCATGTCCCAGTTGCCGCGCCAGTTGCCCCAGCGGTAGTTGGTGGTCAGGTTGGCGCGCCAGCGCGGGCTGCCGACAACCGTGACGCTCTCGGTGAACTCATCCGGGAAGTCCTGGAAGGCGAACTCGCGCACCTTCAGCAGCTTGGTGCCGACGAAGCGCACCGAGGTGTTGCCGCCGAGCATCTCGAAACGGTAGTCGGCTTCGATGTCCACACCCTCGCGCACCGAACGCGCCAGGTTCTCGGCGAGCGCGGTCCAAGCGAAGATCTCGTACGGTCCGAACACGCGGCCCGCCGCATCGGTGAACCCGTTGGCGCCGGCGCGGGAGATGGCACGGCAGAACGGGTTGTTGATGCCGCCG
Organism: Scenedesmus sp. KT-U; assembly: GCA_029853055.1. Classification (NCBI taxonomy): domain Eukaryota; kingdom Viridiplantae; phylum Chlorophyta; class Chlorophyceae; order Sphaeropleales; family Scenedesmaceae; genus Scenedesmus; species Scenedesmus sp. KT-U. The sequence continues at coordinate 14,846 of JARWLF010000371.1, forward strand.
GGGGCGTCTACGCAGCGGTTGGCGTTGGTCTGGGCGGTGACCGAACCGATGGCGTCGGTCAGGTCGATCTTCCACCAGTCCATCGAAAGGCCCAGCCCCTGCACGAACTCTGGCTGCCAGACCAAGCCAAAGGAGTTGGTGCGGCCCACTTCCTCGGACAGATCCGGGTTGCCGCCGGACAGGCCCGGACGGTTGGCGGCGAAGTTGTCCTGGAAGCCGGCGGGCACGCCCAGGGCCGCGCAGTTGGCCGCACGGACCTGCGGATTCGGCGCGTTGGGGATGCTGTTGGCGCGGTTGGCGCGGCTGTCGCAGGGGTCGTTGATGAACGCGAAGTTCTGCGACTGCGGGTTGAACAGCTCGGCGATGCTCGGCGCACGCACGGCCTGCGAGCGGGTGGCGCGGACGCGCAGGCTGGGGATGACGGTCCAGTCGAGGCCGACACGCCACGTCTCCGTTGAGCCGATGGTGTTGTAGTCGGAGTAACGGCCCGCCAGATCGACGATCAGCGAGTCGACGCCCGGCAGGTCGGCCAGCACCGGCACGCTCAGCTCGGCAAAGGCCTCCTTGACCGAGTAGTCACCCGCTCGGCTGGGAATGGCGTTGAGGAAGGTCAGGCCGAGCGCCGACAGCGGGTCGGTGTTCTCGACGCTGGTCTCCTTGCGGTACTCGGCACCGGCGGCGAAGCCGGCGCTACCCGCCCAGGTATCGAACAGGGCGGGGCTGCCCACCGAGCCACTGAACACGGTCTGGGTCAGCTTGGACTGGTTGAGCGAGCGGGCATTGAACCACTGGGCCGCTTCCTGGCTGACCGCGCCGTCACCGAAGATGGTGAAGGGCACGCAGCCGGTGCGCGCGAAGCTGGAGTAGACGCGACCGGTGTGCGGGTTGACCGCATTGGCGTCGATGGTGGTGCGGCAGACGAGATTGCCCGCGGAATCACGGACCACGTCGATACCGGCCTGGAAACGCTCGTTGATGCGGTTGGCCAGGTTGACGCGGTCCACCGTGGTCTGACCGTAGACACCCGAGGCCTCGTAGGTCCAGTCGCCGAACAGGTTGCCGTCGAAGCCAAAGGCCACGCGCATGGTCTGGCGCTCGACTTCCTCGCCGCGCTGGCCGGCGTCCACGTTGAAGCGGGCCACGTTCAGGGTGGTACGACCAGCCGCGGTCAGCAGATCGCGCAGTTCCTGCGAGATGAAGGGGTTGTCCAGGCGCAGGATCAGGCCACCTGCGGTACCGGCCGCATTGATCTGGTCGAAGGAAGGTTGCCCGCGGAACTCGGACTTGTTGGTGGTGTACTTGCCTTCGAACGTGAACCGGTGGTCATCGTTGAAGTCGAAGTTGAACATCGTGTTGAGGCTGATGCGATCCAGCGCCGGCTGCAGGTCGGCCACACCGTTCAGGTCGAGGAAGTCGCAGTTGACGCAGCTGCCGCCATCGATCGGACCATCGAAGCGCTGGCGACGGAAGCTGCCATCGGGGTTGAAGATGTAGGACACCCCGCCGACGACGAAACGACCGCCATTGGCCAGCGTGAACAGACCACCCGGCCCCTGGAACACGCGCAGCGGGTTGTCCTGGCTGGCCGGACGGCTGGGGTCGAAGTTCGGGTTCGGCACGGTGATCTGGAAGCGACGACCGATCTCGCGGTCGGTACGCACGAAGCGATCCTGGGTGCTGTACTCCACCGAGAAGGCGCCGGAACCGCGGCCATCGGCGAAGTTGCGGCCGGTGGTGAAGCTGACGAAGCCGCGGTCGAAGCTGCCTTCGCTGACCTTGCCGTACTGCGTGCGGACTTCGTAGCCGTCGAAATCGCGCTTGAGGATGAAGTTGACCACACCTGCGACCGCGTCGGCGCCGTAGACCGCCGAGGCGCCACCGGTGATCACTTCGATGCGCTCGATGAACTCGACCGGGATGGTGTTGACGTCAACCGCGCTGGAGCCCGGGCTGGAGCCCACATGGCGGCGACCGTTGACCAGCACCAGGGTGCGGGCCGTGCCCATGCCGCGCAGGTCGAGCAGGCCGAGACCGACCGTACCGATGAAGCGCGAGGAGTTGCCCAGCGTGAAGGTGGTCTGCAGCGCCGGCAGCGTGTTGATCAGGTCGCTGATGGTGACCGCACCGGTGGCGCGGATTTCTTCCGCCGTGATCGCGGTCACCGGCGAGGGCGTGATGAAGCCTTCGCGCGGGATACGCGAACCCGTCACGGTGATGGTGTCGAGCACGCGCTCGTCGGTGTTGGTGTTCTGCTGCGCGAAGGCTTCGCCAGCCACGCCGCCAAGCAGCACGCTGCCTACCGCGGCGGCCAGCAGTCCACGGCGGAGGCCGTGACGGGCAGTCCTGTTGTAGTTCATGGTGTATCCCCAGTTGTTGGTTTGGGCGCCACAACCCCAGTCGGCGCCTGCGCCATAATTACTCAGGGGTCAGTAATTTAGGGAACCAATGACGCGTCGCGCTGTCCAACGCTCCATGAAGAGAGATGGACGTACCGTATCGCGAGCCGCGCTGGAAGAA
>JARWLF010000372.1:0-17345 GCA_029853055.1 Scenedesmus sp. KT-U
TTGCAGCCCGCAATCAGCTGGCCATAATGTTCGCCGGGCGTTTCGACGCCTGAACGTATCTGAAAACCGCATGGCCCAGTTCAGATACACAGAGTTTCAGACACTCCCGCCGCCCGTTCTGCTTGCGGACCTTGAGCGGCACGAAGATCTGGATGGACTCGTCGAGTTTCATCATTCCGCCGCCACCTTCTTTCTTGGCGCCATCATGTCGCGCATGACGCCCGAGACGCCGTCGGTCCGGACATCGATCACCAGCCCCTCGGACGTCACGGTGACCCGGCGCACCAGCAACTGCACGATCCGGGTCTGCTCTGCTGGGAACAGCTGGCCCCAGACGTCATCGAACGTCTGCAGCGCGGAAATCACGTCGGCCTCGGCGAAGGCGTGACCCTCGCGCGCCAAATGGGCAATAACCTGTGCCGAGATCGAGGGTGCGCGCATCACCCGCCTCAACTCGGTCACCACTGCCGCTTCCACGAGGTCTGCAGGAAGCCGTCGCGGGATGCCCTCATCGCTGGGTTCGCGATTCTTGATGACGTCCATCGAGACGTAGTACCGGTATCGCCGCGCGCCCTTCTTCGTGCTGCTCGGGGTCATGGCGGCACCCGTGGCCGTAAAGATCAGCCCCTTGAGCAACGCAGGCGCCTGCGCGCGGGTGTTGTTGGCGCGCTTTCGCGGGCTCTCGCGCAAGATGGCATGGACCTGATCCCACAGCTGCTCGTCGATGATGGCCTGATGCTCGCCGGGATAGGCCTTGCCCCTGTGGACCGCGTCGCCGCGATAGACGCGGTTCACCAGCACCCTGTAGAGATATCCCTTGTCGACCAACGTGCCCTGCTTGTTGCGGATGCCCTTGCGGCGCAGTTCGCGCGCCAGCACGGTCGCTGAGCCGACCTCGACGAACCTCTCGAAGATGCCCCGCACGGTGGCAGCCTCGTCTTCATTCACCACGAGCTTGCGGTCCTTCACATCGTACCCGAGCGGGACGTAGCCGCCCATCCACATGCCCTTCATGCGGGAGGCGCGGACCTTGTCGCGGATGCGCTCGGCTGTGACCTCGCGCTCGAACTGGGCGAAGCTGAGCAGGATGTTCAGCGTCAGCCGCCCCATGGAAGTGGTGGTGTTAAAGGACTGCGTGACCGAGACGAAGGTTACGCCGTTGCGGTCGAAGACTTCGACCAGCTTCGAGAAATCCATCAGCGAACGCGACAGGCGGTCGATCTTGTAGACGACCACCACATCGATCAGGCCGTCCTCGATGTCGGCCAGAAGCTGCTTGAGGCCGGGCCGTTCCAGCGTGCCGCCCGAGATGCCGCCGTCGTCATACTGATCGCGGACCAGCGCCCAGCCCTCGGAGCGCTGGCTGGCGATGTAGGCCTCGCAGGCCTCTCGCTGGGCGTGCAGGCTGTTGAACTCCTGCTCCAGCCCTTCCTCGGAGGATTTGCGCGTGTAGATGGCGCAACGTTGGCGGCGGATGGGATTTATGCGCTGATCCATCAATCATTCCCCCGCTTTCGTTCGCGCAACCCGAAGAAGCGGTAGCCATTCCAGCGCGTCCCGGTGATTGCCCGCGCAATCGCGGACAGGGACTTGTACGGTCGCCCCTGCCACTCGAACCCGTCCCGCAAGACCGTGATCGTGTGCTCGACCCCGTTCCATTCGCGGATCAGCCTCGTCCCGATCACCGGATTGCGAGGATCCGCGATCTGGCTCTTGCGCGTCAGGGTGCCGCCGACCTCGTCGGCCAGCAGGTCCAGCATGCGCCGGGTTTCGCGATCAGGGCCTCCATACGTGAGTTCCTGGATGCGGTAGGCCAACCGGCTCTCAAGGAACGCTCGGCTGTTGTTCGGCGCCGTCGTGGCAAAAATCGTTTGCCACTCCGACTTCAACTGGGGGACGGACATGGACTTCAGCGCGGCCAGGCGCGCGGGGATGGGATCGGGCTTCGTCATGCGTTTCTCCGGTGAGTTGGAGTTGCATGACGGCATTGGTCGTCGGGATAGTGTAGGCAACGTTCTCCAGTATTGTCAGATACTTCGTGCCCATCCTGCCCGAGAAGCCGAACCAGCCCGAGCGCCAGCAGACCGCAGAGTTCGGCGCGGCGCTCGGAGGCGGTCATCTGGTCGGGAGGTAGCGGATTGGGGCGGTTCATGTCTCGGTGGCCGTGTTTGATGGTGTGCTACCGATCAAAAGCCACCCAGCCGTCCGAGGTGGGACATCTCAGCGGAACGGGATGCGGAAATGCGAACAGGGAGAGAACATCAGGGCTTGCCGATCACGGATTTGTCTATGATTATCGCAGGTTGAATCAATCGAGAGCAGTAGTTCATTGAGGTGAGTTCATGGCGCGCAAAGCATCCCCGATCGGTCCGCATGTTCTGGCGCTGATCGAGGATGCGCGCGGCGACCTCGCCCGAGCTGCCCTTGCCGTGCGCGAGGGCGACAATGAGCCGGAATTCAAGCTGCCCGAGGACGTTCCCGACCTCGCCGACGAAGAAGCGGTCGAGGCGTTTCGGCAAGCACTTGTCGAGACGCTGTCGGATTTCGACCGCGATGACCTGCGACCTGCTGAGCAGCGATCACGAAGGATCCGGGCCCTCGCCGAGAAAAAGGGCGTCACCTCGCTCACCACCATTGTCGAGCAACAACTCGATGAGACACGGTCGCAGGAGTTTCACCGGCAGCCAGATGAGCTCTGCAGAAGCATCTGGGCATATCTCCATGAACGCGAAACCTTCGAGGATGCGGAGAGCTTTCACTTCGCCCGACAGTTCCGCGACCACGGCAAGCTCTACGACGCCTTCGAGGTCGAACTGGAGAACCAGGTAGCCCTCGACGCGGCGGCCATCGACGAAAAGGCGCTGGCGTCCAAGATCAAGGGCATGCTCGAGCTGAAGCCCGAGATATCCTGCACGGTCAAGGCGCTCGATCTGCCTGCCACCGATACACACCCTGCGTCCATCATGCTGATCGTCCGGCACGGTGGCCCGCTTTCGAGCGTCTACGATCACCGGCAAGACGGAAGGCGGGGAACCATCTACTACCGACCGCCGAACGAGGCGACGCTGATCTACACGCCCTCAATGCGGCAGATCGAGGTCTGCGCGGACAGCCCCGTGGTGCGCCAGACGGTCAGCGACTCCTTCGCCGAAGTTGCGCTAGGTCACGACATCTCCCAGAAACCTCTGACCTGGAAGCGCTATAATCTTTCGCGCTTCCGCTCTTCGCTTCTCCTGCAGCCCCCTGAGATCGAAGGGTACGCGTTCGAGTTCGCACGCGTCATCGAAGCCGAGATCCGGCTGGGAACCTGGCGCCGCAAGCTTCAGCTCAAGGTGACGGTCGACGATGACATCCAGGAGGTTGCCGATCGATATCTCGGGGCGCGGAACATCTTTCGGCGCGCCGAAGCGTTCAGCCGGATCACCATCGCGGTGGCCTACAACCTGATCGGCGATGACAAGCAGCGGACGCTCAACATCACGATCTCTGGTACGAAGAGTTGCAACCTTCAGAGCAAGACGGATCCGGAAGAGCGCAGCCTCGGCTTCGCTCTTCTCAAGGAATGGGGGGTGCTGAGCGCTTTCCGGCAGATCGCGCCCGACGATCTGCGCGCGATATTCCCCCAGCTTGTTCAGCTCCACGACCGGATCGAGGACGAGGTCAGCGGAAGTTATTTGCTGGAACTCGGGCTTGACCCGAAGCGTCTGATCGAAGGTGGCCTGCTCGAGCGCCGCGACCGTCAGGATGTGGTTCTCATCGAGGACGACGACGTCGACGGGGAAGGCGCCGTCAAACCGTCGGCGACCGAGGGCATGGTCCAGGCTGTCGGCCCTTTCGGCGAAGACGTCGGCAAGCGCCCCGCGTCGGATGTCGAGATGTTCGCGATTAACGCTCATTGGCTTCACGAGACGCTCATGCGCTTGATGAAGCCGCTGCTGAGCAAGCGGGCGGCGCAGATCCTGGACCCGGACCTGACCCTCGTCGGCGCGATCCAGATCGATGAGGCAGATGTGCCCGTCTATTTCGCCCGACGGCTCAATGATCCCAAAGCGGCGCAGAGACTGGATCTGATGTTGCGCGCGCGAGGCACCGCTGGCGTGGGCATCGTCTTCGCCGCGAGCGAGGAGATGCCGTCACATCTTGGGCCTAACGTTGTCATGCCGCTGCTGTCCCATCTCGCATCGGCGGACGAGGAAATGCTGTTCGCGCGCGACGGAATACAACTCGCGTACCGAGACGGTCTTTCACTCGCACGCGGGGGCGTGTCCCCGCGGGTGGTTCGGACAGGCAAGCAGTCCGGCACGCTGTTCATTCCTGGCAGGGAGCCGCTTCACCTCGCTGGGAACGATCAACTTACGATCTTCGAGCGCCTCGTGATCGCAGCCGCGAAAGGCAGTCCCGACGTTCAGGTAAAGGCGCTGATGGAAGACTTCGAGTCCAGAAGCCCCCAGCAGGCGTTCCGGAAGGAGACCTGGGACAGCATCCGGGACGTCTATATCGGCAAGGGTGCGAAGAACGGATATTGGCGACTGCTACTCACTGCGCAGCCGACCGAAGCCGTGGCCGAGCCAGCCGAGGAAGCGACCGTCTAACAGCGGTCTAACATGCGGCGGGAGACGGTCTAACAAACCGCTGATTACTGGAAGGGCTCCACATAGAGGAGCACTTCCATGCCGACTCCCTTCCCCCCGCGCCAGGCAGCCCAAACGAGCTGGTCCGGCGCCGCGACGACCAAGCCCACCACCCACAACTCGGAATGGCGCTGCACGCGCTGTGACAAGCTGCTCGGCGTCTGCCGGGACGGCCGCATGCACCTGCGCTTCGCGCGGGGGCACGAGTATCTCGTGGGCTTTCCGGTTCAGGCCACCTGCCGCGGCTGCGGCACGCTGAACAACGCGACCGCGCCCGCGCGCTGACGCGCGCATTCACCCAACCCCCTGAAATCGCAGAGACGCGCGACGTCCTGACCTGGCCACGAGAAGGCGCCGGACGCCTGGCCGCAAGGCAGGCGTCCGATGTCCTTCGCGTGGCACGAGATCCGTGATCACCTTATGCAATCTTCCTCCAACCTTCACTTCCAGCGCAGTTTCGACGCCGTCCGGCGTGAACAGGCCGCCCTTGCGGCGTTCCGGGATCCGGCGGCCCTGCTGGACGGGCTGCACCGCACGCCCGGCGATCCCGCCCGGAAAAACCATATCCTCTCCGCGCTCGTCAGGGCGGCGCAGGGCGACGGGTCCGCGTCCGACTGTGCACTGACGCTGCTGTTGCTGGCGCTCTGGCCCGGCCTCGACGCCATCCGGCGCCGGTCGCTCTGGCGCAGGCTCGGCACCGCCGACGAGGTCGCGTCCGAAGTTCTGGCGCGCACCACCGAAGCTCTCCGCGGCCTCGACCTCGGCCGTGTCAACTGGATCGCGGCCACGGTGCTGCGCAACGTCGAGCGCGACATGATCCGCATGCGCCAGCGCGACCAGACGCGCGAACATCTCGCCAGCAGCGCCGATCCTGACGAGGTGGCGGACAGCGGTGACAGCGGGATCGGCGCGGCCGGGTACGCACGGCTGAACGGCACCGTGCGGAAGTTGCTCGGCGATGACGCCCTGCTGGTGATCCGCGTGGCGATCGAGGGTTTCTCGCAAGCCGAGGTCGCCGTGGAACTGGGCCTGACCGAGGCCGCCGCCCGCAAGCGCTACCAGCGCGCCATGCGCCGGCTGCACGACGCCCTCGAGGAAATCCCCTGAACCGATGTCCCGATCCGGTCCCGCCGGTGGCTTTTCCCATTCGAGCGCCCCGAGCGCCTTCCCTCCAACCGAAAGCAGACACGCATGAACCGCACTGCCGATCTGTCGCTCGAGGATTTCAGGCGTCTTCCGGGGCTCTATCGCCGCTGGGAGCTGACCGAGGTCTGCGAGCCCAACCGCAACTATCAGATCGAGGACGCCGGCATGCACGCCGACGGGACGCCGCTGCTGGCGATCTACGTCGCCGAGCCCGCGCCCGACGTCCGCGAGGCCGCGTGATGCGCCTCCTCGATCACATCATCTCACGGAGAACCGCCATGCCGGACCAGCCGGACGACATCACCCGTCTTCGCAAGGCGAGCTACGCGCTCGAAGACCTCCCCGAAACCATCGCCTTCCCGCAGCGCGCGGGTGACGAGCCGCGCGAGCCGCTACCGGTCGTCGAGGCGACCGTCGACGAGATCGCCTTCGCGATCGTGGAGGCGGAGCGCGAGAGCTCGGCCGCCTACCGCCGCGCCGATGCGCTGAAGCGGCTCTACAAGCTCGCCCGCGAGGCGGGGTGCATCGGCGCAGATCGCGCCGCCACGGCGGTGATGAAGAAGGAGGGCCAGTGATGGCCCTTCCCATCATCGGCGCCGACGAACGGCTCGCGCAGCGCAAGGGCATCAAGGGCGTCATCTTCGGCCGGTCCGGCATCGGCAAGACCAGCCTGCTCTGGACGCTGAACGCCTCGACCACGCTCTTCCTCGACCTCGAGGCCGGGGATCTGGCGGTCGAGGGGCTGGAGATCGACACGCTCCGGCCCCGCACCTGGAAGGAATGCCGCGATTTCGCGGTGTTCATCGGCGGCCCGAACCCGGCGCTGCGCGAAGACCAGCCCTACAGCCAGGCGCATTTCGACGAGGTCTGCGGGCGCTACGGCGATCCCACGGTGATCGGGAAGTACGAGACAGTCTTCATCGACTCGATCACCGTGGCCGGGCGGCTCTGCTTCCAGTGGTGCCGTGGGCAGCCCGAGGCGTTCTCCGAGAAGACCAGCAAGCCCGACATCCGCGGCGCCTACGGGCTGCATGGCCGCGAGATGATCGGGTGGCTGACCCACCTGCAGCACACGCGCGGCAAGCATGTCTGGTTCGTGGGCATCCTCGACGAGCGGCTCGACGACTTCAACCGCAAGGTCTTCCAGCCGCAGATCGACGGCTCGAAGACCGGACTCGAGCTGCCCGGGATCGTCGATCAGGTCATCACCATGGCCGACATCGCCGATGCCAACGGCCAGACGCAGCGTGCCTTCGTCTGCCAGACGCTGAACCCCTGGGGCTATCCGGCCAAGGACCGTTCCGGCCGCCTCGACAGGGTCGAGGCCCCGCATCTCGGCCGGCTGATGGAGAAGATCCAGCGTCCCGCGGCGCCAGCCTCCGAACGCCTGACCTGGCCGCCAGTGACGCCCGCCGATCCCGCCCCCGCGCCGGAGCCCGGCCATGGCTGAGCGCCTCTCGCCACTCCCGGTGTCCCGATCCGGTCGCCGGAGTGGCTTTTCCCTTCTGACGCCGCTGCGCGTCCCATCCTCCAACTGAAAGGAGCCGCGCAATGTCCGGACCCTGGAACGACTTCAACTCCGCCCAATCCAACACCAACGTCATCCCCAAGGGTACGCTCGCCAAGGTGCGCCTGACGCTCCGCCCCGGCGGCTTCGATGACCCCTCGCAGGGCTGGACCGGCGGCTGGGCGCGCCGCGCCGCCACCGGCGCCGTCTATCTCGACGCCGAATACACGGTGCTCGAGGGGCCCTATGCCCGCCGCAAGGTCTGGTCGCTGATCGGCCTCTACAGCCCGAAGGGCCCGGACTGGGCCAACATGGGGCGCGGCCTGATCCGCGGCATCCTCAACTCGGCGCGCGGGGTTTCGGACAAGGACAACTCGCCCGAGGCGCAGGCGCGCCGCCGCATCAACGGCTTCGGCGATCTCGACGGCGTCGAGTTCGTCGCCCGCATCGACATCGGCACCGACACCAACGGCGAGGACAAAAACGAGATCCGCGCCGCGGTCACCCCCGATCACCGCGACTACGCCGCTCTGATGGGCACGGCCGCGCCGCAGGTCTCCGCCGCCCCGGCGCAGGGCCACGCCCCGCAGCAGCCCGCCACGGCCACCCAGCCCAGTCAGCCCGCGTCCGCCCCCGGCGCCGCCGGTCGGCCGAGCTGGGCGCAGTAAGGGGGAGACCGGCCATGCGCCTGCGCCCCCGCCAGAAGACCTTCGTCGAGCGCAGCCTCGCTGCGCTCTCGAAGCACGGCAACACGCTCGGCGTCGCGCCCACGGGCGCGGGCAAGACCATCATGCTGTCCGCGGTCACCGGCAAGCTGGTGGAGGAGACGGAGGCCAAGGCCTGCGTTCTTGCCCATCGCGACGAGTTGACGGCGCAGAACCGCGCCAAGTTCCAGCGCGTGGTGCCGGGCGTCGCCACCTCGGTGATCGACGCCACGGAGAAGTCCTGGGGCGGCCAGGTCGCCTTCGCCATGGTGCCCACGCCGGCGCGGGCTTCGAACCTCGCCGACATGCCGCGCCTCGACCTGCTGGTCGTCGACGAGGCGCACCATGCCGTCGCCGACAGCTACCGCCGCATCATTGACCGGGTGCGCGAGGCCAATCCCGACGCCCGGATCTTCGGGGTCACGGCGACGCCGAACCGGGGCGACAGGAAGGGCCTGCGCGAGGTTTTCGACAACGTCGCCGATCAGGTGCGGCTGGGCGAATTGATCGCCTCGGGCCACCTGGTGCCGCCGCGCACCTTCGTCATCGATGTCGGTGTCCAGGACGAATTGCGGTCCGTCCGCAAGACCATGTCGGATTTCGACATGGCGGAGGTGGCGGGCATCATGGACCGCGCGCCCGTCACCGACGAGGTGATCCGCCACTGGAAGGAAAAGGCGGGCGACCGGCAGACCGTGGTGTTCTGCTCCACCGTCGCGCATGCCGAACACGTCACCGACGCCTTCAGGGCGGCGGGCGTTTCCGCCGCGCTGATCCATGGCGATCTGGCGGCCGAAACGCGCAAGGCAATCCTCGCCGACTACGCCGCGGGCGACATCCGCGTCGTGGTCAACGTGGCGGTTCTGACCGAGGGCTGGGACCATCCGCCCACCTCCTGCGTCGTGCTGCTGCGGCCCAGCTCCTACAAGTCCACGATGATCCAGATGGTCGGGCGCGGGCTGCGCACCGTCGACCCCGAGGAACACCCAGGCATCGTGAAAACCGATTGCGTCGTGCTGGACTTCGGCACCTCCAGCCTGATCCACGGCACGCTGGAACAGGACGTCGATCTCGACGGCAAGACCGAGATCGGCGAGGCGCCGACGAAGACCTGTCCTGCCTGCGAGGCGGAGATCCCGCTGGCCGCCACCGAATGCCCGCTCTGCGGCGAGGCGTTCCCGCGCGAGGATCTGGATGCGGGCGAAGGCGGGGACGCCGCGCCGCTCTCGGGCTTCATGATGACCGAGATCGACCTGCTGAAGCGCTCCAGCTTCGCGTGGGTCGACCTCTACGGCACGGACGACGCGCTGATGGCCACGGGCTTCGCAGCCTGGGGCGGCATCTTCTGGCTGGACGGGGTCTGGTACGCCATCGGCGGCGCGAAGGGCGAACGCCCCCACCTGTTGGGCGTCGGCGAGCGCACCGTCTGCCTCGCGCAGGCCGACGACTGGCTGAACACGCACGAGACCGACGAGAGCGCCTTCAAGACCCGCTCCTGGCTGCGCCAGCCGCCGACCGAGAAGCAGCTGCAGTACCTGCCGCCCGAGTGCCGCCACGACTTCGGCCTGACGCGCTACCGCGCCTCCGCGCTGATGACCTTCGGCTTCAACAAGCGCGCCATCCGCCAGCTGATCGACACGGCGGCCTCTCCCGAACGGAGGGCGGCATGACCCATGGCACCCTCAACCCCCATCACGGCCGAGGACCGGCGGCGACTCTGGCATCCGCGTGGGACGCTTTGTGCTGTCTGCCGGCAACCCACCCGTGGTTTTGGCTGGTTCGATCCGCACCGGTCGAAGCGGCCCCGGCCATCGGTCTGGTTCTGCTCGATGCCCTGCCAGTCCTTCTGGACGCGCTTCGCGCGGGAGCGTTTCGCCATGGTTGACCTGACCGAGGAGGAGCGCGCCGCGATCACCGCCACCATGAAGCGCGTCGCACTGCTGATGGACGAGATCGGCTGGACTACACCGCTCGCCGATCTGACCGAGGCGCAGGTGCGCGCGCTGATCGAGGAGGCCGTCGAGGGCTTCCGCGAGGCCATGTCCGACATCGCCCGGGCGCAGACGCCGGAGGTGCCGTTTTGACCCTCGATTACAATCACCGGCCGACTTTCGCAGAGCGGGTCAACGCCGCGGTCGATCGGGCGCTGACCGCCGATCAGGCCACGCGGCCGCCCCGCGACTACCTCGGCGGCTCGCGTCTCGGCCATGCCTGCGAGCGCGCCCTGCAGTTCGAGTTCACGGCTGCGCCGAAGGACGAGGGCCAGGACTTCAGCGGCCAGTCGCTGCGCATCTTCGCCATCGGCCATGCGCTCGAGGATCTGGCCGTCGCCTGGCTGCGCGGCGCGGGCTTCGACCTCTACACGCGCAAGGGCAACCGGCCAGATGGCGGCCAGTTCGGGTTCTCGGTCGCGTGCGGGCGCATCCGCGGTCATGTCGACGGCATCATCGCCGCGGGGCCCGAAGGTTTCGGTCTGGCCGTTCCCGCCCTCTGGGAATGCAAGACGATGAACGCGAAGAACTGGCGCGCCTGCGTCAAGGACGGCGTGACGAAGTCGAAGCCGGTCTATGCCGCCCAGATCGCGGTCTATCAGGCCTACATGGAAACCAGCGTGCCCGGCATCAGCGCCGCGCCCGCCGTGTTCACCGCGATCAACAAGGACACGGCCGAGATGCACCACGAACTGGTGCCTTTCGATGCCGATCTCGCGCAGCGCATGTCCGACCGGGGCGTGCGAATCCTGCAGGCGACCGACGCGGGCGAGTTGCTGCCGCGCGTCGCCACCACGTCCGATTTCTTCGAGTGCCGCTTCTGCCCGTGGGCCGAGCGCTGCTGGGGGCTGCCGGCATGAGCGACGACGGCATCCTGCATTTCAACCCGTGGATGGATTTCAACGACGGGCCGCCGTCCGAGAACCCGTTCGGCTGCGATCCCGACCCCGAGCAGATCGCCGTGTTCCTCGACACCGTGTTCAGCTGGTGCGAGGGGCTGATCCCGCTCCGGGGCTTCGTCGACAAGGGTCAGGGCCGGGACGGCAAGCCGCACAACATCTGGATCCCCGCCGACGAGACCGCGAACGAGAAGCTCGCGACCTTCGCCGCGTGGGCGAACCGGGAGGGCGCCGCCGTCTACGTCATCCCCGGCACGGTCGAGGAGCAGGGTCAGGCCCGCGCCGCCGATGTGCTGCAGATGCAGGCCATCGTGGTCGATCTCGATGCGGGCGATATCCCGGCCAAGCTCGACCATGTCACGCGCCATCTCGGCCCGCCCACGCTGATCATCGAAAGCGGCGGGCGGACGCCCGAAGGTGCGGCCAAGCTCCATGTCTGGTGGAAGCTGACCGAACCGGCCGAGGGCGAGGACCTGGTGACGCTCTGCCGCCTGCGGGGCGAGATCGCCGTGAAGGTCGGCGGCGACACGCATTTCCGCTCGGCGCATCAGCCGATCCGGGTGCCGGGCACCGTCTATCACAAGCACGGCCACCAGCGCCTCGTGCAGATCCGCGAGCATCGCGACGTCGAGGTCGACTTGGCGGATTTCGCGGAAAAGGTCGCCGAGATGCCGCCGCTGCCAGGCGTAGGCTTCGCCAGCGACGTTGCCGCGCCGACCGCGAAGCCCGGCATCGACGCAGTGCTCACCACGCCGGTGCGCGAAGGCGCGGTTGACGACTGGTCCCGCTTCCAGGGGGCCAGCGCCGCCATCGGCCATTACGTGCGCCTGGTGCACGAGGGCCGCCTCGACCCGTTCGCAGGCTGGGAGGCGATCTGCGGCTACAACGCCGCCATGCTGCGCCCATCCTGGCCGCTCGATCGGCTGATGGCCGAGTCCGAGCGCCTCTGGGCGCTGCATGTGAAGCGCAACGGTCCGCCGCTCCTGCGCGCGGACCACGCCGACGCCCCGGCCAGCCCGCTGCCGACCTTCAGCCTCGGCGCGCTGCTCGAAGACACGAGCCCGATGCCCGAGGACATCATCGGTCCCCGCGTGCTGACGCCGGGCGGGCTCCTGGTGCTTGGCGGCGCGCCCAAGGTCGGCAAGAGCGACTTCCTGATCTGCTGGCTCGTGCATATGGCCGCTGGCGTGCCGTTCCTCGGCTTCACGCCGCCCCGGCCGCTGCGCGTGTTCTACCTGCAGGCCGAGATCCAGTATCACTATCTGCGCGAGCGCATGCAGCAGATCGCGCTGCCCGCCGCCGTGATCGCCGCCGCGCGCGACACCTTCATCGCCACGCCGAAGCTGAAGCTGCTGCTCGACGCGGAAGGCGTCGCCCGCGTGGCCGAGGCGATCCGGGCCGCATTCCCCGACGCGCCGCCCGACATCATCGTCATCGACCCGATCCGCAACCTCTTCGATGGCGGCCCCGAAGGCGGGGGCGAGAACGACAACACAGCCATGATGTTCTTCCTGAAGGACCGGGTGGAGCTTCTCCGCGAGGCGGTCAATCCGGATGCGGGCGTCATCCTCGCCCACCACACCCGCAAGGCCACCAAGCATCAGGTCAAGGACGATCCCTTCCTCGCGCTCTCCGGCGCCAGCGCGCTGCGGGGTTTCTACACCTCCGGGCTGCTCATGCACCGACCCGACGAGGACAGCACCGTCCGCAGGCTGGAGATCGAGCTTCGAAACGGGCCCGCGCTGCCGGGGAAGCTGATCGACAAGGTGAAGGGCGAATGGGTCGAGCTGAACCCGCTGAACGAGCGCCTGGTGCGCAAGGAGGTCGGCGCGAAACTCGATGCCGAGCGGCTGCGCAAGCACGACGTCATCCTCGGCATGCTGCTGGATGAGGCGGCGAGCGAGCGCCTCTACACCGCGATGCAGTTCGCCGAGACCTTCGAGAACCGGGGCGGTCTGGGCAGCAAGCACACGATCCGCGAGCGCCTGAGCGTGCTCGCCACCAAGGGCTTCGTGAAGTTCCTGCGCGACCCCTCGGGGTTCGGCTTCCCCGTCACCCGGTCGCGGTTCGGCTACCTCTGCGTCGAGGGCATGCAGTTCGGCGCGCCCGTCGAGCATGTCGATCCGGACACAGGCGAGGTAACCACAACCGCTCGGCCGGTGCTGCCCAGCCACTTCAAATGCCCCCAATCCGGGCTCTGCCTCCAGGTCGAAAACCCCGCCGTCTGGGTCTACCCGGAGGGGCTGAACGACGACCTAACTCATATGAGTGAGGCCTGACTCATATGACAGCGCCAACTGTGCACTCAACGAAATCAACGGGTTACGGGCAAATAAGAGTTAGGTCCCTGACTCATCCCCGAAGACTTCGTGAAGTCTTATTCCGCAATGGTTTCAACCACTTGTCCTCCCCGGAACAGTTAGGTGTCAAACCCCCATACTACGTATGGGAGGGCCACCCCACAGGGTTGGCCACTCCTCCCATACGTCCGGGCCAGCCGCGCGCGCCGCCGTGACGCTCCCTTGCGCTTACCGATCCGACGACGGCGGCCCCGTACCGCCAAGCACCAGACCGCCGTCGTCTTCCACCACCACAGGCCACCGGCAAAGGAGACCCATCATGGCTCAGCCGACTCTGATCCCGAATTGCGACGGCGCAAGGTTTGAATCGCTGCCGCTCGACGCCCCCCGCAACCGCGTGGAGCAGACTTACGCGGCCCCACAGGGGCCACGGTTCTGCACCACCCTCGCGCTCGACCTCGGAACCTCAACTGGCTGGGCGATCCGCGGCCATGACGGCCTGATCACCAGCGGGACCGTCTCGCTGCGCCCCGGCCGCTTCGATGGCGGCGGGATGCGCTACCTGCGCTTCACCAACTGGCTGACCGAAATCGACCGGCTGTCCGGTCCTGTCGCCGCGATCTGGTTCGAGGAGGTCCGCCGCCACGCGGGCACCGACGCGAGCCATATCTACGGCGGGCTCATGGCCACGCTGACCGCATGGGCGGAACTGCGCGGCGTGCCCTACGAGGGCGTTCCGGTCGGCACGATCAAGCGTCACGCCGCAGGCAAGGGCAACGCCGACAAGGCCGCCATGGTCGCCGCCATCCGCGCCCGCGGCTTCAGCCCGGCCGACGACAACGAGGCCGACGCCATCGCCATCCTGCTCTGGGCGATCGAGACGAACGGAGGTGTCGCATGAGATGGCATCCCCACGGTTACGGCGGCCGGCGCCGCGATCCCGAGCAGGTCAAGCGCGAGGGCTGGCAGGAACAGGGCGTCCTCGCGGTCTCCGCCGATGACGACCGCCTCACCTGGCCCGAGCGTGAACTGGTCCGCCAGCTTGGCGAGAAGCTCTACGGCCCGCGCCCGTCCGACAGGGAGGCGCGCCATGGCTGATCGCGAATGGACCGCCGACTGCGTCGCCGATCATTTCGAGGAGGCGTTCCGCACCCTGCGCAAGCTGCCGCCGGTGAAGGCGCAGGGCTACTTCAACACCTGGCCCGACATCGTGCGGACCACCCGCGAGATCGCGGCGATGGAACCCCAGCCCATGCGCGTCAGGCCCTCGGCCGCCGCGATCACCCGGCTCGAGCAGACCTTCGACTGGGTGCTCTGGATCGAGGAAGGGGAGCGCAAGCTGGTCTGGTCCCGCGCGGCCCGCGTGCCGTGGAAGCAGATCAGCGGCGAGCTCGGCTGCGACCGCACGACGGCATGGCGTCGCTGGCAATTGGCGCTGACCAAGATCGCTGCGCGGCTGAATGCGCAGTGACTCCAATGTGTTGCAACACTTTTCCCTTCGACATCTGCAACAGTTCCATGCTATTCCGAAGGCAAGATGGGGAGAGTGCGCTGAAAGGCTCGCTCTCCCTTTTGCGTTGACGGGGGCCTTCTGGACCCCGGCATCCAGCGAGGGTCCGGTCGGGGTCCACCCCGAGGCAGTTTCCGGTTCCTTCCTGGCGACATTCGTATGCTGGCGGGCGAAGCGCGGAATATCGCCAGCGACAGGGCCGGTTTTTTGGGAAGCCACCCCGAAGCCGGAGCCTCGCGCGCGCCGCGCAAACACCAATGAACACTGGCATTCCGACCGGACACCGCAGGTGGCCGCTGGACCCCGTGTGGAGTCCAGCGTGGCATCCGGAGTCCGGAAGCCACCGGCATCCACACGACCGAGGAACCTTGCCCACCATGACGCTGAGCTTCGCCCCGGACGCAATCGAGACGTGGCCGCTGTCGCGCCTCCAGCCCTACGCGAAGAACGCGAAGGCGCACGGGCCGGACCAGGTCGCGAAGATCGCCGCCAGCATGGCGGAGTTCGGCTGGACCGTGCCGTGCCTCGTCGGCGAGGACGGAGAGCTGATCGCGGGGCACGGGCGCGTACTGGCCGCGACGCAGCTCGGGCTGACCGAAGCGCCGGTGATCGTGCTGGGGCACCTGACCGAGGCGCAGCGCCGGGCCTATCGCATCGCGGACAACAAGCTGACCGAACTCGGGACCTGGGACGAGGCGCTGCTGTCGGCGGAACTGAACGATCTGCTGGCCGAGGATTTCGACCTGTCGCTGGTCGGCTTCTCCGACGGCGAGCTGGACAAGCTGCTGGCCTACGTTGCGGAAGGCGACGGTGAAGAAGGTGGTGCCGGGGGCTCCCTGCCGCCGGTGACCATCCCTGAACCGCCGCGCAACCCGGCGTCGCGGACGGGCGATCTCTGGATCCTCGGCGATCACCGGCTGCTCTGCGGAGACAGCACCAGCGCGGCCGACGTGCGCCGCCTGATGAATGGCGAGCGTGCGATCCTGTTCGCGACCGATCCGCCGTATCTCGTCGACTACGACGGCTCGAACCACCCGACCCGGAACAAGGACTGGTCGGCGTCCTATGGCACGACCTGGGACGACAGTTCGCAGGGGGCGGAACTCTACGACGGCTTCATCGCCGCCGCGGTCGCCGAGGCGATCTCCGAGGATGCCGCCTGGTATTGCTGGCATGCCTCGCGCCGCCAGGCGATGCTCGAGGCCTGCTGGGAGAAGGCGGGCGCCTTCGTCCATCAGCAGATCATCTGGGTAAAGGACCGCGGGGTCCTAACCCGGTCCCACTACCTCTGGAAGCACGAGCCCTGCTTCATGGGCTGGCGCCGCCCGAACCGGCCGCCCAAGGTCGCAGAACAGACGCTTCCCTCGACCTGGGAAATGCCGTCCTTCGCGAGGGACGAGCGCCCCGACCATCCGACGCCGAAGCCGCTCGACGCCTTCGGCATTCCGATGCGCCAGCACGTCGTCCGTGGCGGCCTCTGCTACGAGCCGTTCTCGGGCTCCGGCTCGCAGATCATGGCGGGCGAGGCCAACGGCCGCCGCGTCTTCGCGATGGAAATCAGCCCGGCCTATGTCGATGTCGCGGTGGAACGCTGGCAGGCCGAGACCGGGCGCGACGCGATCCTCGATGGCGATGGACGGACCTTCGCTGAGGTGAGAACCGAGCGGCTGGGCGACGACGCCGATGCCCCGGCCGATGCGCCAGCAAAGGACGCAGCCCCCGAACCCGCGCGAAAGCGCAAGTCCGCCGCATGAAGCAGTCACGCCTCATGTCTCTGGTCGAGTCCGTCGCCAACGTGATCGTCGGCTACGGCGTCGCGGTCGTGACGCAGATCCTGATCTTCCCGATCTTCGGCCTGCACACGACGCTGGCGCAGAACCTGAAGATGGGCGCCATCTTCACTATCGTGTCGATAGCGCGTTCCTTCGCCTTGAGGCGGGTGTTCGAGGCGATCCGGATGCGGACCGCCAAATGATCGACCGCCGCCCCGGCGGGACGGCGGCCATCGACTTGTCGGCGTCCGGCGCGTCAGGCGGCGGGGAGTTTGTAAACGCGCCCCCGGCTCTCGACCTTCTCCGAGGTCACCTCGAGCCCGAGTTTCTTCTTCAGCGCCCCGGCCATCACGCCGCGCACCGTGTGAGACTGCCAGCCCGTCGCGGCCATGATCTCCTCGATGGTCGCGCCGTCCGGCGCGCGCAGCATGGCGATCAGCGTGGCCTGCTTGGTGCCCTCGCGCGGCGTGCGCGCCTTGGGCGCGGGTTTTGGTTCAGTGGGGGTGTTCGGCGCGGGCTGTTCGCTCGGCACGTCCGTCGCGCCCGCAGGCGCGGTGTTCGCGTCCTCGGGCTCAATCCCGATGGCGGCGAGGCCTGCGTCGGTGGCGATCAGTGTGACGCCGTGGCCGTCGCCGGTCTCGCGCCAGACGGGCTCGCCGTTGCGCATGTCGGCGTCGACCTCCTGCAGGAAGCCCTTGGCGAGCATTGTGCCGACCACCTTGGCGGCGGCGCCGCCGCGCAGGCTTTCGGGCAGCGGCAGAGCGATGTGCTCGGGCCGCTGGGCCGCAGAGCTCAGGATCAGGGCTTGGGTGTCGGAAAGCTTGGTCATCGTCGTCTCCCGTATCGGGGCGCGCAGGATGCGGGCCCTTCTACGAGGTCGAGCCC